>LPNX010470354.1:489-17290 GCA_001517045.1 Pseudotsuga menziesii | reverse complement strand
GGAATCATGCACTTCTTCAAAAAGTGTGTAACCATTTTCAAGAGGAAACTCAAGCTCCTCTTCCACCACAACAAGTGATTGTATCTCATCAAGATAATATTCAAACACATCAAGAACTTGCAATTTTCATGTTTCTCATGATCCATCATGTCATGAGAATCCTCCAAGCAATCTACCATATGAAAATCTGAAACATAGGAGGAAGGACAAGTATCTTGCAACCTCTCAAGAAGTTGCTCATTTTGAATTTGGAGATTATGAATATCCTCACTATTATTCAATTATGCTTCATGTAAACATTCATTAAGCTCAACAAAATTGTTTCTATCAAAAAACAAAGACATGAAATTACCTTCAATGTTTCACATTTATCTTTGAATCTTCTCCATGTCTTCAAGGAAGGATGGATATTTCAATGAAGAATTTGACACCAATGATTTAGTGTCATGTAGTATTATAAGGGACTCTTGGATCTTATTTTCATTCATATTTAAGGACCCTTCAAGAAAATTAGGCTCTTGCAAATGAACCTCCTTATCTTATTCCGTCTTGCTTGGACCAACTTCATGAAGCTCCAGTGGTGATGGGGAATTTTATCTTGTTTCTTCTTCAACTAATACAAGGTATTCATTTTCATGTTTAATGGAAGTTTGTCTTGCAGTAAAAATTTCAAAAGTGATATCTATGTCACCAATATATAGGTGTGAGCACCCATTAGTAGGTACTCCTTCATAGTTCAAGCATCCATGACTAGATGCTCTTTGTTTCATTTTCAAGGTAGAATGTGTCTCAAAATGATTTTCAATATTTCCAATAGAAACTTATTCATAATCATGTGATGTCTCTTCATATTTTTAAGAGTCACTTGGGAGTGAATTTTGATCCTCTTCATGTAGTACTTCTTCTACTTCACCTATTTCAGAACTAGGTGGTTCATGGGTCTCCTCCTTTTGTTCCTTCAAGCAAGATGATGCATTTTTACCCTTGGTTTTATTAATATCAATATATTTTCTCCAACCTTGGATAGCCAAAAATTCAAATCCTTTCATAATATTCTTGGTCATGTCTTCAATATAGGTTCCATGATTTTTATATGCTCCTCACCATCATATGAGGTTCCCTTTTCATCCCTAGTCATAGTTTCCTTTTCAACAAAAGAAATTTTGGGTTTCAATATATAATGGTGGTCCCTGAATTCTTGTCCTCATAAATATAAGACCACGTTAGGTGCCAATATCATGCTCTAATACCATTGTAATGTCCCGTTTTCAAAATTTTATTAAAATGAACAATTTTTCACTTTTTGCCCTATTTCGACCTTTGACTAGTTTTGATGTCTAGGTATCCAAATTTGTCCAAATGCTCCCAAATATTCACAGAAGGTATATGAATGATATTAAGGTTTGAATATGATGTTCAGGGAATATTTATGACCCTCTAAAGGATTCTGCAAACTTGTTTAAGATTCTGGTCGAGGTAGGAGTTTTGACTAGTAATTTGGGGTTCTAATTCCCCCACAATGAATACTGAAAATGACTTCCCAAATGCACTCAATTAAACTCAAATTTTTGAATAGAATAAGGGGAAATGTAAAGGAAATCAATATGAACTCATATGCATCACCATTCAACTTTTAACGTTTGCTATAACTCCCTTAAATCAACTGCAAAAAAACTAGTTTCAACCTTGGGGGAAATGATAGGAAAACTTATTATATGGGGTTATAACCAATGTTATCGGAACCAGACTAGTAACCGGACCCTTAAGGCTTGAAACCCGTCAGAAATGGACTGAAACGGGAAAGAACTGGAAAAAGAATAGTTGACTAAAAAGTACACGATTTATTAAAATTTTGAAAAAATACACAAATATACAACCCAAACCATTAGACATAAATATGAAAAGTTACCCCATGTATCAAGGGTTCTTATAACAAAAATAGCACATATTGCAATCAATCTATATATATATATATATATGAACCAAAAAACGTCAAAAATGAGGTTATACACAACCTCTATAGTCCCAAGTCCAAACATAAGCATACTAGTCATGTAATTATTGATTTACTAATAACTAGAGTGTAATATTCTAATCATAGGTTAGACTCATATGAATCTGCATCACCCACATCCTCCTCATGATTAACTAACTTTGAACTGGGATTCCGAATAGATTCATATGTGACCGAATGTCCAACATGAATACTAAGATCCTCTCCATGTGTAGGTGGGTCAAAGTTCATCCTAGATTGGTCTTCATTATCAAATGTTGTTGATTGAGTCTCCAAAACCCACTATGACAACCACTTCAACACAGCTAATACTGTTGTAATCAAGTAGACTGTGCTCTTATGGAAATGATTCTATCTTAAATTTGATGGAATCATTTGCATTATGAATCATCCTTAATAATGTGATGCTTGTTTTATGTGTTCTTGACCAGTTTTGATCTGGCAAGGGCCACTTTTATTGTTATTTCAATATAAAAGTCAATACATGAAAACTTATGTCTTTATTGTTGTTTCAATATAAGAGTCAATACATGAAAACTTCTTTTGTTTGTTGATTCAATGTTGTATCCTTTTCGAGTTCATGAGCTTTCTCTTATCATATCTTTGTAATTTTTATGTCCCTAACACAGTTCTACAATAATTATCTGCAAGAAAGTTATTGATCCCACGCTTTGATAAAAAATGGTTGTTAGTAGTCACTAATATTACTGCCCCTGCTATTAAGATCTGTAGGAATAAGAAGCTAGAACATGGGGCTTGGGTGACCATCACTTCTTCTTTGAGGATTGGTTGGAATTTGAGATTCTACAAAGGGGGGTGACAACTGGTGTATTAGAAGATGCTTTCCCTAATGATGAAATTTCAGCATTTATTTTTACATTCTTGGATTTATCCACACTGAAAGCATTTATGACCAAACCAAGTTTTCCTGGTGTCTAACATCTTGTTTTATTTTTTCTCAAAGAGCAACTTCATGTCTGATAATTCCAGCAATGTTGTATTAAATCTATTGATGCCCCCATTTCTAGATGTCAATAGTTATATTTTACTTTGTTTGTAGAACCTAGGATTTCTCCCAATAATTCCATGCAAAATTTCAAATCTCTCCCATGGCATTTTTCTAGTCGTGTGCTTTTTTGGAAAAATTATGTTAGGGTTTAGGGCATTATGGTAAATTGTTTTGCAAAAAAAGTAGGAAGAAACACCAATTTTTAAAATTATTTTATATAGTATTATTTAAAAAAAAACCAACTTCAAGCCCTAATGGAGAAAACCCTTACAAAAGAAAAATAATGAAGTATGGAAATTGGTTCTACTTCCAGAAATGATTTGAAGGATGAGAAATTGCTGACTGCTGTGAAAACTCAAAGCTCTATCTAGAACATGTAACACCCCGTTTTTGACCATGTTTGCATTAAATGTATATGATGTATATATTGCAATTAATCATGGTGTGGAGCTAAAGGAAAAATCCTCACCATCGATTTAGCATTTTATGTTTCGACGATTAAAAACCGTTGCCGATGGTATTTTGTGCTAGCCAACACATTATAATTTTGGACATTATGTAAATATGTAATTTAATTAAAAACCCACAACCACTATGTCAATGTAACAAATAATGAGATGGGGGCATGATTTCCTAAGGATAAGGGGGGGTGGGTATTCAAACCTTTGGGCCAATGGGGAAAAGCCAAATTTCAAAGGGAGAACCCATCAAATTGTCAACTACCCATTTTGTCTCTTATTCCCAATCATTTAATTATGCCAGAAATTGGTTGAGTTAGTTATTGCATGGGATGGGCAAGGTATGGCACTCCAAATTCGAATTTGGGGAGACACCCATTTTTGGGAAAATGATTTTTGACTTATGGGGCAAGTTATTGCCCAAAAATGCTTCCCATTCCCTCATGCATCCATGTTTTTGTCTTCCCCACGTTTTTGGAGCTCCTGGGATCTCTCATCCATGTTTTTGCAGTTTCCTGTGTTTTTTCCCCATGGCTAGGAAGTTGTTTCGCTAATAGTTAGTGGATGGGATCTTTGCTGGGTGTTTTTGTGGTTGTTTTCCTCATTACCCAGCTAGGAAAAATGTTTTTGGGTTACACAATGAGTGGGAGAAAAGACCCACGAATTTTGGGTGTTGTTGGGTTTGTTTTGGCAACATTAGGGCCATAAATGACTCTAGAAATCGAATTGCACAGGATGAGTTGTTTTACTCAATTGTCATTCCTGATTTTGGCCTCTGTGATGTTTTCCTTCAATCCTAGAACTGCAATTGTTGTGTGTACATCTTTGTTTGGTCTCTGAACCGATTTGGGAGTGGAAATGGGGTATGAAATAGCTTGATAGAACTAGTGTGAGAAGGAACCTCACAGACAGATCTAGGGGGCCTGGGTTTCTTCTTTGCACACCCTAAATAGCACTTGAAGGGAAGGCATAGCCTGAGGGACCATGTACCAGAGAAGGGGATGCTCCTTCTATTGGGTGTGTATATGTTTTAGAATCCAGGATAGATCTGGTGCAGGTGTCCATAGCTCTATGGTTGATCTCACTATCTTATTAATCATCCTTTCTAGCTCCTTTGTAGCCTGATAAACCCAATGATGTTTGCTTGGTTGAGTTCTTATCATATCCTTGGCTATTTGTGAGATTGCCAGTGTTCCCTTATTCCTTGTGGGAATCATGCCCAGCTCGGGGGTGGAAGTGTTGCTAAGAGATTGATGAGCACACTGGCCTATGGTTGGGTGGAACGTTACAACGACGTAGCTCGTTGTGGGACAAGCTTCTTCTAAGATAAGTATCTCTTGTCTATTTTATCTCTGCAACTGTATGTGCTTATGGATTAATATGAACATGTTAAATGTTGTGAATGAATGTATTTTTCTTCTGTTATATATTAATAATTTATGCATATGTGTATGTTTAAGTTCAATTCATTTTTATATTTATGTTCATAGGGCTTAGTTTTCCCGGATCGATTGTAGCATGGTCGCGTTCCCTCACTGGTAGACGAGAGGGGACGTGACAAAACAATACTCTGTAGATGCCTTGTTGCTACTGGAACTGTGATTGTGAATCCACTGTTGTTGTTTGTTGTTGGCTAAAAATTTGTTGTTGTGGATGCAGTGGATATCTCACTTTGTCTTTGTTTTAGTTATTTCAGGTTTGTGAGAGTTGTCGTTGAAAATAAGCAAAATTATGATTGCCTATTTCTTAAGATTTTCACATCTTAGTAATTATTGCATATAGTTTGTTGTAGTGACTAGTGAGTAGACCGTATTACTTGAAACAGTGAGCAGTTTATTATCATCATAAACCTTCCGGATTTTAAAATCACTAGACTATACCAGGTTTCTTCACATAAATGAATTAATTTCTTGAACGAGAATCTCAGTTAGTGTAACTAATTAAAACAAACTGGTCTTCATTTTATGTGAGAATACTGTTACTGCTGGACATCTTTTGCCAAGAATTCGAGGAAATACACGGGTGCTAGAAAAATGTTGTCTCGATGTTTGCAAGAAAATGCATACATTCATAATAGGAAGTCTAGCAAAAATATGCCTGTTAAATATGTGTTACTGACACATCATGCAATATGCAGGGTTCAATTCCACTTTACGACAGGGAAACATCACTCATCATGAATACATTCAGGTAGTTGTTTATCTGTAATATTTTATTGTTTTCCTTTCCATTTATGCACATTTTCCTTTGTTAAGAATGCACCTATAAATTTGACATTGCAACAAGTTGGAAAGGGACGAGATGTTGGACTAAACCAGATTGCTTTGTTTGAGGGTAAAGTAGCAAGTGGCAATGGAGAACAGGTTCTCAACAGAGATATGTATAGACTTGGACAACTCCTTGAATTTTTTAGAATGTTGTCCTTCTACTTCACTACTATTGGCTTTTATGTTTGTACGATGGTTAGTAATTAGTTATTTTCTGTAACGCATTACTTTTGCAAGTGTTTATGGTTTCATGAGGAAGGTCTATGAACAAGGACTTCTAATTCTTACATATTAATTCCTGATGCAGTTGACTGTCTTGATGGTTTACGTTTTTCTTTATGGTAAAGCATATCTAGTAAGTATCCTTTGGTGGTGAATTATTAAAATAACTTATATTTTTAATGATGGGAAACATGTGACTTTTGATAATGTTCTTAACTAGGATGATCAGAAGAAATCTATTCAATTTTCTGAAGAATGTAGCAGAGAAATGTATAAATTGGAATTTGTTGTTAAACATAGTTTGTGATGATGAACATGTAATCAGTACATTTTTGAGTTCATGATTTATGCAGTCCAGTTAGAAAAAAATATTATGGCTTCGTGTTCAACTTGCTACAAGTTTTATATCTTAAGCTGTATTATTGAATTTCAATTAAATGCTTTTGTCAGACCATGTCTGGTTTGGATATTGCAATCACCAAAAAGGCTCGTTCCTTGGATAGCACAGCCCTGGAGCATCTCTCAATACACAATTTCTGTTCCAAATTGGTGTATTTATTATTGTGTCAATGATCATGGGTTTCATATTAGAACATGGACTTCTAAAGGTTTGTCAAAATTTAGTAGTGTAGTTTCTTTTATCTATGGACTCCATTACAATATCTCATTTCTCTGTCACCTGTAGGTGTGGTGGTTATGAGAAATTTATTTTAGATTAGGAAAATAATTGTAAGAATATCTAAGAGTTAAGATAGATGGGTATCAACTAAATTCT
This sequence comes from Pseudotsuga menziesii, assembly GCA_001517045.1. Classification (NCBI taxonomy): domain Eukaryota; kingdom Viridiplantae; phylum Streptophyta; class Pinopsida; order Pinales; family Pinaceae; genus Pseudotsuga; species Pseudotsuga menziesii. The sequence continues at coordinate 10,545 of LPNX010470354.1, read as the reverse complement.
TCTAATCCTTTTAAAATAATTTTCAGTATACAAATTATATTATGTTATAGTGCATTAGCTTTTTACTTTCCTATATTAACAATATGTATGCATGTTTTTAATTCCTTCCTTTCAAACTTACATATAGAATTTAATGAGCTCTACCTTATTGTGCAGAATAAAAGAGTATTTATCGCCCCAAATACAAATCCTGAGCGGGATTGAATTGTATCTTTGGTCAAAGCATCTAACAAGCAGGTAAATATTACTCTCTGCTCACCTATAACTTCCTTAACAATACTAAAAGGAGAAACTATTTCTATTTATACTCAAATAAAAAGAGATGATTCTAAGATTTGTTATTGAAGGGGCTAAAAGGATGGAGGAAAATTGGAAATGGGAAATATACAATTATGAAATTATGGCCTTGAAAGTTTGTTGATGTGGAAATTATCGTCCATGACTGAATCTAGAATGGCAAAATTTTAAAAAACAGAAGATAATTCTTGTAAATACAAAAGCTTCCGTCCAAAATTGGGAGATACTTTCCCAAGGTGCAAGCAAGAGAAGAATAATACCGATGGAAGAACTAGAACATTAGATTTTGGTTGGGTGCAAAATTTATTTTCTAAGACCTTTAATGCAACTTTTTGTGAGAGCCTAGATATTGAACCTTGATGATGATTTCAATCCTCTCCATCTTCCACTAGCACCAAGAATTCTTAAGCAACTTCAATTTTTTATTTGAAAGCATGTTTGCTTGCATGTTGTATTCCCTGTAAACATGGATGAAAGGTAAAATACAGAATCTACCCATCAGGAGATTGATTTGATCAAGAACGGTTTGTAGCAATAAGTTATGCATTTCTAATTTTCCTTTTTCCCAATCAATCTTTAGCTCAAAATCCCCAAAGACCTAGAGACTTGGAGACCTTCCAATCCCTTCTCAAAGAAATTCTGAGTAGAGGAGGTAGAGCTTTCATCTCTACCCAGTTGACTGAGTGCATTCCTAGACCAAGTTTGAAAGGGAAAGTGATAGCATCTGAGGTAAACAGAACACACCCAACACCACATCTCATTGGGTTCCCTTGAGTAGCACTGTTATAGAAACCCCATGGACTAGTTTTGTCAATATACAATAAGTTAATAACCCTATTTGCCTTGGACATTTCTCTTTGGAGACTTCTTGACCTCACCATAAACATACTTAACTTTGCTAATTCAGTTCTATGATTTTGGTTTAAAAAAGAAATTTATAAAACAAAACTCAAATTTGGATACTAAATATAAAAATATATTTTTATATTTTTGCAGATGTAGGCTAAGATAGCCTATCCTTTATTTTGGTAGAAATAAGGCGTTGTAGTGATTCTGGCCCAAGTGTTGTGGTCTTATAAAAATATCTAGGGAGTTCTTGACCCACTTTTCATGGTTTTGGTAGTTGTTAGAAAGAAGGTGATTGCAAATTGAAATTTTCCATAGATAAGATTCTATGAGCAAAAACCAAAGCTATATTTTCTTGCAAAAGATTTTAGAACAAAAAATTGCAAAACCAAAAATGAGGAGTAATGATTGTCAACGGGCTATTGAGGGGACCAAATTTCCTTGTCTGACCTGGAGTCTGTGTCTTCATCTTTGGAGGGTGTGGACTTCTATGCACTTTGATTGGGTTGCCGATAACAGTGACCTCCAAAAACAAAAATTTTGGTTGGGGTCAAAGCAATGCATCAACAAACTCCTAGTATTATTATTCGAATGTTAATAACTCCAACAAATCTAACTGGAATGAAACACCTTCAAGTGTTTATTAGTTTTGTAATTTGATACATATGATTGTATCATGATTCATAGGACAATGCAACAATTCTTGAAGCTGATGGTAAAGGTTTAACTATTTCTCAGTAGAATTAGTATATATTTCACTTATATAACATTTTACATTGAATTTGAGCTGTCCAAAAAGGCCATATCTTGAAATTTTTTCAGTTTATTCCTAGCCTACTAAAATGATAGTGCTATTTCCTAACTTCTTTTTTCTCATTTTCAGGTATTCTGGTTTTTCCGTTCCAAATGTCATAATAATTTTAAAATGAAATGTAACCCTCGAAAGGTGAAGTGGACTAAAGCATATAGAAAACTACATGGAAAAGAACTTGTTGGGCAATAGGGCAGACCCGGGTTTAATCCTTATATGTCACACCAACAAAAGACCCACCGTGTTGGCCCTTTCGGCAACAACCTGCGTGCAGGTTGCAGTCTCACCCGAAACAGCAATGGGGTGCCGCAAAATCAGGTTTCTGCGAGCAGAGAGGGATATTACTGTACCTTAGCCTTTAATAAACTTATTAATCAATAGTTACACAACTTTGTCATTCGCTTATAGATATATAACTTCGCAGATAGATAAATAACCGTGACTTGCTTAACCCACTACAGGGAATTCACAGCGAAGCTTATTATTAGCAGTGATCTAAGTTATCCGATGTATACAGTTATTAATGCATAAAAATAACAGAAATAGAAGCAACACAATAAACCACAACACCAAATATAACGTGGTTCACCCCCAGTGTAGGGGCTACATCCACAAACTGTGTTTTATTCAACTTGCTACAAAACCACAGTTTGATCTGTGCACTCAGCTGCAGATCCCTTCAATCCTTAACATCCACGCACATAGCAGCAGGCCTCTACGCACACAGCTGCAGATCTTTCCTACTCTTCTTACAAAACCCTCTGTGCACACAGCTGTAGAGGTCGTCCACGCACACAGCTAGGACTTAACCTTTCCTTACGAAACCAGCCTTAACTTCGCCTTAATATTTCTTACATCATAAAACCTAACCTTTCTCATTTACACAAGTGCCTATTTATAGCGCACTATTTACAAAAACATGGATTCAATACCATGGACACCCAAAACCCTAAACCCTGGTATTAAGCCATGGGTTTATTACACTAGAAGACTTTGATTCAACCCCCGACACCCCTAAGACTATTTTCAGTCAAACCCGTGGGGTTACCCATCTTAAGGACCGTTGAGGTGCGCGCGCGCCCTAACAGGCCCCTAAGACTCACCAGTGTCCCGTCCCGGGGCACTTATCTGCTCGGCTGGTGGTAAAATTTGCTTGGCGAAGACATTTGTGCGTTGGTTCCTAGAGTCCTTCCTGCTAGTGGCCGGCTGCCCGCTTCTTTCTGCGACTTGACATTGATGCGGAACTAAGGCCTTGTGGATCCATCTGTAACCCCATCCTTTGGTCAGACTAGCGACACTTAACCAGCCACAGCTTGGGGTCCCCTGGAATTGTGTGTCACGCTGCATAAGACACACAGCTGCCAAGGTTCTGCTATGCTAGAAGCTTGCAGGGTGGGGCACGCCAGAGTCGTTTGGCGAGCTCTTATGGCCATCGTGGCTCCATGTTAGAGAAAATTTGTGCCTGCCTTCGCCTGGTTTAGAGCAAACTTCTGCCTGCCTACGTACCTAAGTCGAATACGACTTGTGCTGGCGGGCTACTCAAAAGGTTCTGCAGGCCTCTTTCTCTGAACTCGCGTACTAGCTTCTAGACGTCACAATTTTTTATCATGGCTCCAATCAAGCAAACTCCAAGAAGTGCTTCGAGGAGAATGCCACAAGCCCATGTAGCTTACTTATAGAATTTCGTTACAGCATCTGTCATCATAGTGTAGTAATGACATCAAATTTGCTTGAATACCAGAAATCTCGTCACACTCAGCCTGAGATTTTCCTGAAATCTCATAATTACAATTATGAAGAGTAGCTCACGTGCTACCGCCGTCAAATGTATTTTGTCCCATCCATCTCATACTAGGCTGCGACACAGTTCCAACCTACGACATAACAACCACTTTCCACTTCGACACAGGATGAACCTGCGTCCCCTGACCAACCTTCGGCTGCCCATACTTTATCCTTCAGGTTACAACATTCCCCAGTGTGGCGATCAGTTGTGCTGGGTATGTAGCCTTCCTGTCTTGGTGCTACCTTCAATTCTGAGGACTTGGCCGGTCCCTGTACTTCTTTAGCCGACTCCCATTGATCATAGAAGGAAAGAGTTCTCCATTTAACTTATCTAGTTGGACTGCGCCGCCATCAGTAACTTTCTGTACTGTATACGGTCCCTTCCAATGTGTCTTAAACTTTCCAGGGAACTTCATAAATTTGCTATCATAGAGGAGCACAAGATCACCCTGCTGGAATTGTTTCTTCTTAATGTGTCTGTCATGCCATGCTTTTTCCCGAGCTTTCTGCACCTGTTGCTGGAAACCTGCAATAAATCTATCCTCCTCAAGTTCTAATATCTGTTTCAGTCTCTCTGTTATTATGGCTGGGTCATCCATCTCGGTGAAAGCAGAGATTCTGAGGCTGGGAACAATGTATTCCATAGGCATGACGGCTTCTTGCCCATAAACCAATCGAAAAGGTGTATGGCCTGTCAACTTTTTGCAAGTAATTCGGTAAGCCCATAGCACGGCTGGAATGTGAAGGTCCCAATCATTTCTGTTAGCATTACAAATCTTTGTCAAAGCATGCTCTAGGATCTTATTAAAAGCTTCGACAGTCCCATTAGCTTGTGGGTGATAGGCTGTACTATTCTGATGGTATACTTGAAATTCTTCAGTCAGCAGTGCAATTGTTTTATTTAAGAAATGTGATCCTTGATCGCTCATAAGGATGCGAGGACACCCGAACCTGGACAAGATGTGATCGAAGATGAATTGCGCAGCTATAGCAGCGCTACAGTTCTTGACCGGTTGGGCTTCAGCCCAACGGGTAAGGTAGTCAGTTTCTATAATAATATATCTCGCAACATACTTCTTCGTAGGGGGGTTGATGTGGCCGACAAAGTCAATGGCCCATTTGTCAAAAGATTGTAAGGTTACCTGTGGCACTAGGGGCATTTCATCCTGCCGAGATGGTTTTCCTGTCCTTTGACAGATGTTGCAACTGTGGCAATATTCTCTTGCATCCTTGTTAACCGTGGGCCACCATAAGCCGGCTGTCAAAATCTTTTGTGCTGTAGCTTTCCCTGCATAATGACCTCTTGCCGCGCCAGAATGTGCCTCGACCAGAGTCAGGGGTCGTTCATGTTCCAAAACACACCTACGCAGTATTTCATCTGGTCCCATCTTGTACAGCTAGCCGGATATTAGGGTGAATTCCACTGCTTGCACTACCAGCTGCTTCTTCTGTTGTGTGGTCATTTCAGCTGGTGGGAACCCTGTAGACAAGTACTGAGAGATATCCTGGAAGTAATCATCGATTATCTGGATGGAAAATAGCTGCGCGTCAGGGAGGCCCTCATCCAGACTGGTGGGTTCATCGCCTGACTCGAGCCTCGACAAGTGGTCAGGTCCTAGGTTCTGTCTCCCCAGCTTAACGATGATTTCGAAGTCATATTCTTGAAACAGGATCAGCCATCTGCATATTCTTCCTCCTAGCACAGGCTTATTAACCAAATATTTCAAAGCAGAATGGTCAGTAAACATCTTAAAGTGCGATCCTAATAGATAATGTCGGAACTTCTGTAGTGCATACACCATAGCAAGGCCTTCCCGCTCGGTTGTAGTATAATTTTTCTTTGCAGTGGATAATTTTCTACTGGCAAAAGAAATAAGGTGGTCGATCTGACCTGCGCCTGGTTGAGCCAACACCACCCCTAGAGCAATGGAGGATGCGTCAACATGCACATGAAACTCTTTGTTCCAGTCAGGAAATACTAGAATGGGGGCAGTGACCATTTTTTTCTTCAAAATATCTAAGCTTTCCTGGCACTCCGGCGTCCATTCAAACTTATTATATTTCTTCAACTGCCTTTCCATCGGAGCGGTAATTTGAGCATATAATTGGATGAATTTTCTGTAGTAACCGGTGTGACCGAGTGTCGTGCGCAGTTGTTTGACGGACTTTGATGGTGGTAGATTTACAATAATAGCTATCTTCACAAGATCCATCATCAATCCCTGCTTACAGACAACATGACCAAGGAGAATTCCAAAAGGGACACAAAAGATACACTTTTTTAGATTCAAAGCAATCTGGTGCTGTCTACACTTGTTTAACATAAGTCTCAAACTAGTGAGGTGATCTTTCACTAGCCCAAAAATAGTTCAGTCATCAAAATAAGCTTCTAAGAATTTATGTATATATTCTTTGAACGCAGATATGACGACCCTAGAAAATATAGTAGGTGCATTCTTCAGCCCGAAGGGCATGACAGTATATTGAAAGGATCCCATTTCGGTAGCAAATGTTGTCTTATGTCGATCTTCGGGAGCAATTCAGATCTGATGGTAGCCAGAAAACCCATCAGTGAAAGAGTATATTTCTTGACCTCCAACATTGTCGAGCACCTCGTCTGTAAAGGGGGTAGGAAAGGGATCATGCAGACATGCATCATTTAATTTCCTGAGGTTGACACATATGCGGATTTCACCCTTAGTCTTCTTCTCCTGGACCACCATAGGACTGACCCACTCAGATTCTTCAACAGGCTCAATTATTCCTGCAGCGAGCATCTTATCCAGCTCCACCTTAACTTTTTCTTTATACTTCGGATTTAATCTATAAGGCCGCCGTTTCATAGGTTTTGCATCAGGTTTCAAAGGGATCTTCATTATGCCAATATCACCCAAGATACCCTTCATTTCGGAAAACTTTGTTGGAAAGAGATCTTGGTACTCATGGAGAAGTTGGGTTACCTTCCTGACCATTTCATCGTCCCAATAGTCACCAATTGTGGCAAGCTTAGGCTGTTCTTCAGATCCAATATTAACTGTGCGTGTCTTCAGGGGCTGGTGTACTTCCGAGGTTTCGATGGCTGGACCTTCCACATCGCAGCATCCTTCTGACTCAGGGATAGCAATATTGCGCGGGTCCTCATCGTCCTCAATGGCGAAGTTATAACATTCTAGGGCGTGGGCTTCCTACACTGTCCAATCCGGATGCTGTTCTACTAGTTCTCGGTCATCAAAGACCTTGGTATGGATGATTCTGATAACTACATCTAGAGCTGGGCAAACATCATTAGTAGAAAAAGTATGTATAAAACTATGGACAAGACAATTCCAACTTACAGTATCTAGGCGGAGCTCAGCTTCCTCATACTAGGTCTGGGCTATCGGTGCCAGTGTATGGACGAATCGATGTACCCATTCATTCTGAGGTACATACCTCCACACTTCATAGCAGTTTGCCAAATGTGCCTGTGGGCTAGATTTTCCATCAAACTTGCTTCGCACCTCCTCAGGCTGTTCCTTAAATCGCAGCCGAAGGAGCCTCTTACAGACTTCCCAGCTAGGAATATGTGGCTTATGGCTCTTCCACCATCTGGCAGCTGTGACTCTGAGTGCTAACTCCAGAGAAGTCATCTTCTGTGACTCCGGTATCTGACCTGAAAATTGTATGATAAATGGGTCCGGGTCTGTCGAACCATCAAAAGTAGGGAGAGTGCTTGGTTGTGAGCTGAGCCATCTGACAGATTTAGGAGGTCTGGTACTGCTAGGTCGGTTCTGCCATCCTTCTAAGTCATCCTCCGAGTCGGTCATACAGGAGCTTCCGGACTCCCAACCTGTGGTAGGAGGATCCTCATAACCCCCGTCCTACGCGGGAATAGTGTAGATGGGCTCCACGTCATCCTGATCCTTTTGTCGAAGTGGTTTCGAGTACCGTTCCCCTTGTGAGGGATCCAGGGGTAGGATGACTCTCACATCTTTCCCTTCGAAGATCATCTGTCTCTTTTTTAGGTTAATAACTGCAGCATTTTCCATTGCCCATTCAATTCCTAACAAGGCCGGGTAGGGGTCGTTGTCATCAATAATCTCAATTACTTCAAAGTCCACGACAGTACTGACCCCAGCAATATCTGTTTGGACACTCAGGAAACTTCCTAGAGGCACAATCCTTTACTGGTTGGCTAGCCGCAACTAGATAGGGGACCAGGCAAGGGGGGGTTTTCCCATGTGTTCCCAGGTTTGTTTAGTTAACACATTTACATCGGACCCTAAGTCCAATATAACATCAGTCAGATGATATGCCCCTACCTGAGCATTCAATCGCATTTCCCTGCCGGTTCTGTTCACTCTGTGAACAGTTTTGTCTTGCACAGGACTATGGTGAGGGCCGCAGGAAGCAATGACATCCTGTAACTGAGTCAGAGCATCTTGATCACGTAACAATTTGAGGAAACTCTGTAAAAGGAGGATAAGGTACTTACGTTATCCCTCGGAGCTTCCGAGGGCCGCGAAGATAGTTGCTGAGGTTGTGTAGGTGTAACGGATGTGCGAGGATCAGCAAAATCTTTCTTAGCCTCCATAAATGTCTCTCTTTCTCTTGTGAGATCAAATGCTGGGATTTTCACAGGGGCCTTACGAACCCGAGCATAGGCGGGCTGTATTTCTGTATCTGGCGGGTGTGTCATAGCTCAACTCCGTGTGACAACATTGATAGTTACGGCCGGTCTGGGCTCAACTGAAATCATCTGGATATTCCACGTGGGGAAACTCTGTCGTGCCTGAATCTTAGCTATGAGCTGCGGACACTGCTCAATCACATGATCTACTACGCGGCAGTATCGACATGTCATAGTGGGGTTCTGACAATCACGGGCCAAATGCCCAGCTTGGTTACAATTGTAACATACCAACTGGCCTCGGCCTCTACCGGCCATACCACCACGGCCTCCAGACGAACCTCTACCAGAGGCACCCCCTTGGTAACCATGGCTATCACTACTGGGGCCTTCATTGTGCACCCGATAGGCATCATAGGTGCGGCACTCATCCTCATTATGACCTACGGACTTGCAGAAATTACAATAGAGGGTCTTAGGTCCATGTCCGTACCATTGCAGCAGGTGACAGTTCTCGGGTCGGTGCTGACCTGTTGTTCTGCAGAGCTCACAATATAGAACTTGTGGTGGAAATGGGTTTGGCGCACCTATACGCAGGTACTTGCTTACCAGAGGGCACCGTTCCTTGTCGTGACCTTCGGTCCGACATTGCGTACACCAAACCTCTTCGCGATCAGGTTTTCCTTTTTTCATCTTGCGAAGTTCCAGGGCCATCACTGCTAGCTGCGCTTGGATTTGAGCAATACTAGAATCATCTCCGACAGGGGCAGTTTCCAGCTTCATTGCGATTTCCAGAGCCTCTTGCTGGTGAGCAACCTTCTATTGCATGAGCGGAGTTCTGATATGTGGTAATAATGCCACAATAAACCATTCCTTGTGCTGTGCAGGACTAATGGTAAAGATGACTTGGTCGAGGAGGACTTTGAATCTCTGGTCAAAGTCCCACACAGATTCGCCGCACCGCTATTGAATCTCTTTAAGTTCAGTGATGCTCTGCGTTTCCGATTTAGGATTTTTAAATTCTTTGGTTATGGCTGCCTTAATCTCAGCTAACGTAGGGATCTGATTACTGGAGAACTTCATGAACCAGGTCAAAGCCCTCTCCTGGAAAGAAGTAATGAGCTGCGTGGCTCTCACATCTGGGTCTGTAATTTTCTTCGCGTTCCATACCGCTTCACATAAAAACCAGAATTATTCGGGGTCCTCTGATCCCGTGCCTTTGAATATGGGGAGCTTAATGTCATCAACCAGGTGGGCCATGGCGGTTCTGGGAGGGGGGCAGGACGTTGATGGGGAGGGAGTTACAGGGACAGACTGGCCTGTGGCCGGAATACTTGGACTTGGTTGACTGTCAGACTGCGACGAAATTTCAGGGGTAACATGGCTTCACTGCGGGGTGACAGGGGGGTTTCCAAGCGAAGGGATTTCCTCAGAGCCTGACTCTTCAGAATTCACAGGGGAAGACGCGGTAGCCTGACCTAAGGAATGGGAGTCAAAATCTCTTTTGTACCTTTTTCCACTTCGCAGCAAACCACTTTGCTCGTCGAAGGTATTATCACTTGCAAACATATGTTAGTACTACAAAGCTAGCAGTCTGATTCAAACCACAATATACCCTTTTCAGCCAATAGTATTTTAATCCGCAAGCTTAATGAATTCAAAAACTTACCACGGGAACCTTTGAAGAACTGCCGTTCAACTTCGCTGA
>LPNX010470351.1:190816-200958 GCA_001517045.1 Pseudotsuga menziesii | reverse complement strand
AACTGTGGGGACTTTAACCCTTGACCAATAGGAGGGTTACCCACAATGACTTGACATGACTTTTTTACATTATAGAACCTCCCGATAGGAACATCGGGGCATACATGACTCAAATACATTACAGACACATCCCGGAATAAACATCAAGGTACAATACATAAAATATACGGATGAATACATTCCAAAGTTACAATTACATCAACATGGATATCATTTTAAAAGGCATATATAATACATTGATGGAAACTAGGTGCCTGATGGTAGGTTCTTAAAATTTAGGAAACTGACTCAAGTACTCTATAATGAAAAATTAAGAAAATAAAAAATGAAAAATGTTTAGTCTTTTAAAAAAAATCATATAAAAGACAAATATATAAAATAAACAAAAATAAATAAAATATAATGAAAATGCAAAAAACAAAGAAAACATAACCTTTGCCCCCAATATGCCGGCCCGACTGCCTTGATCCTTCGAGGAGGGGCTCGATGCAGGGATGATCAACCGGTTTCTGAAGGTAGGAGGAAGTTACTAATGTATGAAAGATTTTTTTTTAGATTGTGGAGATTCTTAGGTCAGATCGTAGGTGTAGCATTTGGAGAATGCTCAGATTAGAACTGCGATCCAATATCACAGCTTGAGGAGAACACCAAATAACTGATGACTGAGGAATGGCATTTCAAAATCTAACTGAGAAAGAGAATCATTCATCTCAGCACTTGCAAATCATGGTAGCTCTGGACATTGAATCGATCTGTGGAATTTATCCATATTACGGTTGAAGTTACACATAATCGTGTTGGTGGTGCAATGTACCCAGAGTTCTGTTGATTAGGGATTCGTTTGAAGGTCGTTGTTCTAGAACAGAGTGTGCATTTATAAACCAGGGTATTTTCATACAAAAAATTCAGGAATCTGACGTTGTGCCATCAAATTCCTTTCAATATAAATTCTGGTAATGCTCGATGAATTCCTGTAATACTTAATGGTTTCCTGTAAGTTAGATTAATTCTCTGAATTTGCAGTTTTCTATCAATTAGTTATTTGAGGATGCAAGTGTGCTCCAGATTTGGGGTTGTACTAAGTTGTAATCCAAGTGTACCCTTAATCCTATTACAGGTAGTATTTAAACATGTAGACATTTTCCTACCATTGATGACGGGTAGCAACCCGACGTAGTGTGAACTAAAACCACTCTATTTCAAAGGGCAATTGTACTAGGTAGCTATTATATCTATCCATTCGTTACCCTTGATCCTCTTATGGGTAGTATCCAAACACATATATTTTGTCTAGCCATTAATGAGAGGTAGCATCCTAAAACAGTGTGGATTAGAGGTTCAATCTATTTCAGTAGGGAACTACACCAGGTGGTTGCTACTCCGATGAGGAGCCTATATCATAGTTGTCACTTCAAAGGTATCTTTGTTTTATTAAACATTATGAAATCATATCCCTTATTCCTGATCCTCAACCAATATTACCTCCAAACCTCTAAACCTATGCATAGAAAGATAATTACGAAGACAATTTAGAGCCCCATTCTCGGTGCATTAGCCCTAAAAGATTACTTTCGTGCATAATAGCAAATACCATGGATTTAGTTTGTGCAACATGGTTAGGGAACCAAAACCCATAATCTATGCTAAAAACATTGTAATGGCACCCATATCCTGGTTGAAAGTGAAAGATTCCATTTACAAGACACGTGAAGTGATATAGAACCATGTGCATGTCCACTAGACATAAAGATGAATATTTTAGGCCCTACATCCTCGTTGTTTATTCCTAAGCCTTACAAAGGCCCTAAGAACCATCCATGTCATTCGAAATATTATAACAACAATAATATGACCCATGTAGGACAATTGTTCACTCTACATGGGACAATTATTCACTCTACCAGGAAATTGAGCCAGTCTGGGACTGGGGGACTCAGCTTGGTGTTGAGGGCCATTCTTTGAATGGAGGAACCTTGTCAGCTATCAGGAATTTGACCTAGTCCAGGACTAGGGGACTCATCCTGGGGCTGAGGGCCATTCTTTGAATGGAGGCACCTGGTTAGTTACCAGGAATTTGACCTAGTATGGGACTAGGGGACTCAGCCTAGGGATGAGGGCCATTCTCTGGGAGAATGGAGGCACCTGGTCAGTTACCAGGAATTTGACCCAGTCTGGGATTGGGGGTCTCAGCCTAGAGTTGAGTGCCATTCATTGAATGGAGGCACCTGGTCAGCTACCCGTCTTGTTTTTCCCTGAGCAACATCGAGAGCTATTCTTTTAAGAGAACGGAGACATCTGGTCAAGGACCAGGATATGGAACCAGTCCAGCACTGGGGGACTTAACCTTGAGTTGAGTATCCATTCTGTTGAATAGAGACATCTGGTCAGGGACCAGGATGTGGAACCAGTCTAGTGCTGGGGGACTCAGCCTAGAGTTGTGTGACCATTCTGTTGAATGAAGACATCTGGTTAGGGATCAAGATGTGGAACCAGTTCAGCACTGGGCGACTCAACCTAGAATTGAGTGGCCATTCTTTGAATGGAGGCACCTGGTCAGTTAATAGGAAGATGACCCAGTATAGCACTGGGGGACTCAGCTTAATGCTGAGGGCCATTATTTGGGAGAATGGAGGCGCTTGGTCTGTTACCAAGTATTTGACCTTGGGTCAAATTATGCAGCTTATGGCTGATGCACCTGGTCTGTTACGAGGATATAACTATAAGCCCCAGACCGAGTCTGGGCATGTGAGACACTTTGACCCTTGATCTGTGGGATTTCTGATCTCTCCAAGTCTTAGCTACCCTTGGTTAAGACACCTAGTACCCGATCTTGGTGTCACATAGAGTGTGAGATAAAAGCATTAGTAATTCTCTCTGTTTATGATGACGTACTTTGAGTGGGGATGAAGGACCACCTTGACCATTTGTTTTGACCATAGGGCACTTGAAGAAGGCTAAAGTAAAAGTAAAAAATACATAAGGACCCTTAGTACCACTAAGGAGTCAAAGTGAAAGTGCAAAAATACCTTTAGTACCACTAAAGGTAAAAGTTAAAAAGATAAAATAATAAAATAATATTATTTTGTTATTTTAAGTTTTGGTCCACTTGCAAGTGATTCAAAGGATATAAAAGAAGATCAATCCATTTCATTTTGTTACACACACTTGCTCATGATCCTATAGCTACTCAAGGAAGATTTTTTCTCACATTGTGGAGGACATCTTTTGTGGTTATGCCCTAGCATGGAGGATTCTAGCTAGGGCACCCACTATTTTATAGTCTAATCCTAAACTAGGGTTTCACCATTAATGAACAATAGCAGCAAAACTTCTCCCTTTTCACGAGCTAAGGTTTCTTCTAAACCCTCACATCACCTTCAGAATTCTCATGGGCAACCTTCTTCCCTCACGGGAAGTCTCGGTCTATTCACAGGCAGGCCAGATCTCCTATCCAGGCACCTCCCTCTACCCTTCGTCACTCACAACAAGCCTTAGCAGGGCTTAGGCATGCTGCCAACACCCTTGGGAAACTGCCAACACCCTTGGGTAGGCTGCTACCACCCTCGGGCAGCCATAGTCTGCCTGCTACCACCCTCGGGCAGCCATAGTCTGCCTGCTATAGACTTCTAACATGTAGCAGTGATGCTCGGGCAGGGTTTCGGGAAAGCAGTAGAGCTCGGGTAGGGAAGATAGGGTCTGGGTAGGAAAAATAGCAACTTCGGGAAAGCTGACAGGGATTCATGCAGGGAAGACATACCTCCGGGCAGGAAGACAGGGCTCGGAAAGAGGGCTTGGGAAGTAGACAGAGAGTTCTGGGTAGTAGCAGGCTATTCGGGCAGGCTGAATGGGATCATAGACAAGTTGACAGGGATCACACAAGGATCTCAGGCAAGTTCAGTCTCAGTCTAGGAAGATTCAGGTAGGCAGAATAAATTCCGGGCAGCCATTTTGGAAGTTTCGGGCAGCAAGAAGAATTAGGGCAGAAATCCCTAATCTGATTTTTGTATGAAATACATTTTCATAGATTTTTTATCTGTGGTACAAAACCATTAGGGTTTGAGAATTATTGAGAAACTCAGTCATCTCATTTAAGAGATGAATTACTAATGCTTTTTGGGGGTTTTGTCCTTTAAAGCATTACTCATGAAAAACTACCATGTTCAATGTGTGCGATGTTGTTGATGTTTCTACTGCACTTGTCTTTTGTTATCTTACAGTCTGCAAAATTTTAAGAATTCATGCTAATGCTAACAATCAACAACCAGGAATTTAACCTAGTCTAGGACTAGGATCTTAGCCTGGGGCTAAGGGATATTCTCCAGGAGAATGGAGGCACTTGGTCAGTTACCAAGTATTTGACATTGAGTCATTTGATGCAGCCTGGGGATGAGGCACCTGGTCAGTTACTAGGTCATCACCATAAGCCCTAGACTGGGTCTAGGAAAGTCATGCACTCCTCTCCTTGATCTATGGGCTATGAGAACTTCTCCAGGGACTAGATACCCCTGGTTGAGAAACCTAGAACCTGATCTTGGTGGCATGAGGAGATCAAGATAAAGCATTTAGTAATTCTCCTTATTTACAAAGATGTACTTTGAGTGGGCATGAATGAACCACAGGGACCCTTGAGACAACTTGTTATGACCACAAAAATACTTGGAGGACCATTTGACCCTAGCCTTGGTCTATGAGACCATCAAGAGAAGGACCAAGTGGCACAAGTCAAAACACCAAAAATACCTTTGTACCACAAAAGATTAAAGTCAAAGGGTCAAAGATGAAAAAGAAGTTAAACCCTAATGTCAACTCCTAATTATGTGGAACTAACTTAAATGTTGATGGACCATAAATAAAGGACATTTGCAATTCATCTCATAGACACAACACTTCAACACTTGACTGCTCCTCTACTCGCTGCTTGAGGTTGATAAAGATAATTTTGGTGGTTGGTGTTGTTTTTCTTCAACAGTGGCAACATTTATGCTTTCTTGGTTTCCCTTGTCACACTACAGTCACTATGGTGGTTACCATTATACGTAGTAGCTGTAATAACCCTCGATGGTAGTCTAGGGCTACAACAGGTCTCAGTGTGAAGCTTGTTGGCGGTCAACAAGCTCACGACAACACTAAAACTCTTTCCTTCTTCTCGTTGGTACATTTCATGTGACCCTAACCAAACTAGGGTATGTTGCAACACCCTCGAGCCCTGCTAGGGCTAATCTACTGTGCAACCTAGCTCTTTTTGGGGATTCTACAGCTCACGGGTGAAGTTTCCCTAGAGGGCTAGAAAGTTGTAAACTGATTGGAATGATTGGTATCTTTTCTACTTGAATTGCTGTGAATTTTGGGGCTAATTGAATTGAATTATTTTCATTGTTCCGCTGATGTTTTACAGATTAATTTATAGCAGTCCTAGAGGAGGAACCTTCTTGAAAAAGGTGAGTTTCATACTTGCATTAATTGCTTGATGCAAATGAAATTTTCAACATTAAGGTTTTTAAGACTTTTTTTAATAAGGAGAACCTCATAGAGAAACCCAAGGGATACTTATGCATTTGTGGATTGCATTCCTAGTAAACCCATTGGCATAGGCTAGTGCACTTGACCTCGTGGATTCAAACTGGCATCTAGTGGCACCGAACTAGCTAAATGCCCAACAACATTGGCAACAATCAGTTCAGCTAACCCTTGGGATAGCTTTCTTAAGCCTCTTGTCATGAGCAATTTCTAATTTCTTTTCCCATGGCCTAGTAGCAACAAGAATATTTTCACTATTTGTTTTGATGTCAGATCAAATAATATAATCATACTTCTAGGCAAATATGAAATGCTAAAAAAATCTATTATAATCTATTGTACTACCATTAGGCAACTCACCATTTGGGACCACAGTTTTCTTTTTTTTTAACAGCTAATTTTTCTTTTGCCATTTTCCTTTTTTTAACAATCAATTTTTATTACTTTCCACGTTTTGGCATCCATGTTTTCAGAAAATGACACCCGATTTCTAGAAAATGCTGCAGATTTAGAGGCGTCCCCAACAGTTGGAGATGTTTCCATCCCCCCTTTGGGGATGGGGAATATGTCCTTATGCTACATAGGACAACCGTAATATATTCTACAACCTCCAAATGAAGATTCTACAATATGATTTTGTAGGAAACGTTAAAGTGCAGACATGGCTAAGCAAGATCAAGCTAGCTTTGCAATCGCATGGTGTTCATAACCAAGAATTTAAGCTAAACATTGCACTTTAGCACCTTGAAGGGCTGTCGCAAATATGGGAAGAAAGACAGATCTCTATTCTAAACACCCAAAAGGATATTTCAGCGAGTTTGTAGATATAATAAACTATAGTCTCAATTGAAACTAGATATACACAGTGATTTGCAAGAAGCTAGGTTTTATAAACAGTACCCATCTTGCCAAGTTCATATTAGCAACAACTCTGTTTACCATGTTTAACAATGGTTCAAAGAAGAACCGTTGATGTCATTGGTTAAGTGATCTAGCAGACTACTACCTTTTGGAAGAATTGCACTCAGTAATTTTTTCCTACTTTTCCTACTTTTTTTTCTCTGAACTATAACTGGCCTGCAGAAAGTAGATAGCTCTTTTAAGTAGGGTGTCACTAAAATACGATGCAAAATCTTCTGCAGTCTCATGTCTCCTTTCATCACACTGTACAATGTCAAAGATTTGGCAGTAAGCATACTCATCCCAGACTAGTTCATCAACAAAATAACCAAGTCTGGTGTACACTCTCTGCATTTTTGATACAAAATTTTCCGAAGAGTGATCATAATCCACCAAAAAACCTAAGTCTTGAGCTGATAGCCATCCTTGTTTCCATATTGAAGTGGTAATAGGGTTCCCAAATTGATTCAACGTGAATTTACCAATACCTTGAAAGCACTAAATTAACTCTTCTGGAACAAAAACAACATTATTACAGGCCATTGTAGCATATACCCCTATCCTTACATGTGATCCATTGCCAATCTTCTAGGCCATAAAGCTCCCAATTAGAGGAAATTCCAGTGTCATGGATTTTCAATGGTTTGACATTATGAGGAAGAGCCTCTTATACCTATTGTAGAAGAACTGATTCCAAATTTGCAATATGAGTTATAAAACAGTCCAACAATACCTAGGAAGTCCAAATCCAGTCATAAAGGTAATTTGATGGGGACCATCAAGCTTCCAAAGGAATGAGGTCTTATCCATGTACATATTAGATCCATGTTGACATTGATACCATATAGGCAAGAGTTACAAAAGGAAGTTTTAGGAAGTTTCTTCTAAGCTTTAGCTTTTCTTATTTTTGTGCTCTTAGTTCACTTGGAACAAAAAGAAAGAGCAAGTGAGGAAAACACATAAAAGAAAGAAGCAAGGATTCAATCACAGTAGGATGCAGACCTGGACCGAGACTAGAATTAGTCACTAATGCCAATGCACAAGGCAGAGTGTAATGATAGGTAATTTTGCTTTGTACAGTCATTCTCTCATGGAATAATTTTTCTTCCTTGGATGTTTTCTCTATTGTATAATGAATCTTTAATCTTGTTGCTAGTCTACTTTCATTCTTTCTAAATCTCCTACTCTATTGTTGCTTTTGCAAGCATAAATCAGGACACATCTAAAGCAAGTTGTGCCTTGTTTCTAGGCATCTTCATTACAGTAATATGTATTGGTAGGTGTTTCAAGGCATCCTTTAACAGTTTTGATTTCTTTGAAATAAATTCGTTTACATAAAGTGGAGAATGTTCCTCACACAAAGACTCTTATTTTCATGTTGTTGGTACCAAGTCGATGACTTAAAATCCTGTTTAGTTTGATGTGGAATCTAGAACTCATTTAGATGTTTCTTCACATGAAAACTCTTCTACCCCTAAAAATGGGCCAAAGGTGGTGATTCCAGTCATTACTAAATTTGACATGGATCCCATGGCTATGACAATAGCTTCTCTTACATGTCACGTAGCTAAGAGACAAACAGGAAACACCATAAAAACAAAGACAATCTGTAAGCCTTTGACTGTCGGCTTTAAACTTCTTCAAGTCTACAACATACCTCTGTTATGAACTATGGAAAAGACATATTCATCTTCTCTTTTCACACCTATATAATGCAGACTGTTTCTGTGTCCAAAGATTTAGGGAATTCTCAGGAATTGTGGTTGCACGATCAATATCCCAATAGATACATTGTTGATGTCATTGGTTAAGTGATCTACTAGTCTCAGATATTTTCAATGGTTTGACATTACGAGGAAGAGCCTCTTATACCTGTTGAAGAAGAACTGATTCCAAATTTGCAAGTTGAGCTGTAAAACAGTCCAAAAATACCTAGGAAATCCAAATCCAATCATAAAGGTAATTTGATGGGGACCATAAACCTTCCAAAGGACCGAGGTCTGATCCATGTACATATTAGAGCCATGTTGGCATTGATACCATATAGGAAAGAGTTACAAAAGGCAGTTTGTTAACAAGTAGAGCGTGACAATGATGAAGTAGTTTGTTAACTTGAGTAGAGATTTGGAAAGTAGGAATGCTTCAATATTCAAAAAGAATGGAATTTATGGCAATCCAAATTTCTCATATAACAAGGAAAGGTGTAACCCTTATATTTTTTAGTTTTGATCTGACAAACCAAATTTTGAGACAACCTTCAATAGAAGCTTCATTCCAGATAGCATGCTTCCCAAGGTTGTCTTCCATATCTTTCCACACATGTTTAATAAATGGGAATTTTATGAAAAGATGAGTAGTGCAAGTCTTGGCATCAGATCTACAAAGTAGACAAATGTTTGGCCCAACCTTTGTATTTTTCTCCTATCCTTTTACATATATACGAGAAAAGCAAAGCTGTTAGTGATTGATCATCTTCAGTTTTGTTTTCTAACAACAACAGAATTTGCAATAAAAATGCTGCAACTGAACTGTATAGCTAAGTAATACAAAAGTAGTAAATATTCTCAGAGTGGGAACTAGATATTTCAAAACCCATAAGGCTAACAAGCCCAATCAATGGTTTTGGAATAAGTGAAGGGTACATTTTTAATATGGAAATGACAAATGAGTTCAACAACAAACACCACCAAAATTTGGGGATAAAGAGGGCTTAGTGCTCTTAATTAAATTCCATTTTCCATCATCATCATAGTGTGTGACTTTGTGGAAAAGAAGAAGAATAGTGAATGTGTGGAAAAGAAGAATAGTGAATGTGTGAATGAAGTCATGCCCAGCCCACAAGGGCTCCAAAACAGTCATGGTGTGCTAGGAAGACGCCAACACATTCATTCCCAGCTGGAGAGGAGGAAAAAACAATAGAGAGAAGGAAAACATAGTCACAGCTTGGACCATAGGAATATATAAGCAACAGGAAGTTAGCAACCCAAACGATCAACTCAAGGCAGCAGTAACTCTAGGTGTCAATCACAAACCAACAAGGATCAGATTTGAACTTCATTCATGTCAAGAACTCCCTAGAAATGGAGAAGTGAACTTAATTTATAATCTTTAAAAGCCTTCTAGAAACGTCACTTAGACAATAAATGGACAATCTAGGTGTATTTTAGGCCTTAATCAATATTTGCAGCCTCATTTCTCCATATGTTGGGTACCTAAGTAAAGAAAAACAATAAAACCCTAAAATTTACAAATCTGGGTAGTTCCTTTGGGATTATATCAGTCCTCTTATCATCCAAACAACAACATTTGAAGGCCACTTGGCAGACCTGAAGGTGTGTTCCAAACAACCACCCTTCCTAAGGAAATTCAATTCAAAATACTATCAAACCTCTTACAAAATGCAGTGAACAAGTGTGAAATTGGCTACCAAGAAAGTGATAATCCTCATTACCAAAGTTGTAGACACTTAAATTTATAGTACATCAGATCAAACTACAAGTCTTGAGAAGATATAAAGTCATTTCAGAAGACCTTTATTTCCCACCAGTGAAGCATATATACCATTGACAATAGAAGTCACTGACATAAAGTCTCCAATAAAATCTGCATCTGGCATGAAAGGGACATTAGTGTGAAATATTGAATTAGAAGAGCAAAGAGTACTCAAGAAAAACTAATCCCTTTCGTTTAGAAATTTAGTTCTCTTATAGGTGCCATGGAAGGTT
>LPNX010470351.1:92150-181406 GCA_001517045.1 Pseudotsuga menziesii | reverse complement strand
TCAAATGCACACTCAGTAACATGTGTCCATGTAAAAGCATCCTTTTTCAACAGCGCAGTTAATGGAGCTGCAATCTTCCCATAATCCTTGACAAACTTGCGGTAGTAGCTAGTCAACCCCAAAAAACCACGAAGGCTCTTTAGTGTCTTAGGAGGCGGCCAATTGTTCATGGCAGCGGTTTTGGCAGGATCCACACGAACCCCTTGTGCTGAGATAATGTGCCCGAGATACTCAACTTCCTTTTGGCAAAAAACACAATTAGACTTTTTGGCATGGAGATGATGATCAGAGAAAAGTTGGATTACAAGAGACAGATGCTGGAGATGTTCAGCCCATGTTTTACTGTAGATGAGGATATCATCAAAAAATACCAGAATGAATTTCTGCAAATAGGGTTGGAATATTTTATTCCTCAAGGCCTAGAATGTGGAAGGAGCATTAGTGAGACCAAAGGGCATGACCAAAAACTCATAGTGGCCATCATGTGTGCGGAAAGCTGTTTTAGGGATATCATCCTCATGAACCCGAATTTGATGATACCCAGAGCGAAGAGAAAAATTGAGCACCATGAAGCTCATCAACAACAGGAATTGGAAACTTATCCTTGATGGTGAGGTGATTAAGTGCTCGGAAGTCAATGCAGAGGCGCCATGACCCATCCTTTTTGCGGACAAGAAGAACTGGTGAAGAAAAGGAACTTGTGCTTGGGCGAATAATACCTTGCTTCAGTAAGTCCCTAACGAGGAGTTCAATCTCTGTTTTTTGGTGAAATGGGTAGCGATAGGGCTTGATGTTGGGAGGAATGCTTCTAGGAAGGAGCTGAATATGATGGTCCTCTGGTTGTGAAGGTGGAAGTCCCACTGGTTCAGCAAAAACACCTGTATATCGATCCAGAATTTGTTGGAGATCTAAAGGAGTAGCGGGGGCCGCTGATGGTTGCATTTGAATGGAACGGAGTTGAGCGATGACACCATGGGAACTATTCTTAAGGAGTTTTTACATGCGATGTGAACTGATGATGCTGAGAGACCCTGTTTGTAATCCTTTCAATGTGTGTTTATGTCCATCGGGGGAGAACTGCATCCAAAGTTCAGCAAAATACCATAATATGGGGCTAAGTGTGTGCAACCATTGAGCGCCCAAAACCACATCACATCCACCTAAGGTCAAGGAAAACATGTCAGAGAGGAGGTTATAATCTCCCATAGAGATACGCACATTACAACACTTCCCTTTGCAAGGTAAGGTGCCCCCATTGGCAACCATGACTTCAAAGTTGGAGCAAGGATGGATAAACAATCAGCTTGTTTGGCGATCCAAGGGTCAATGAAATTATGAGTGCTGCCAGAATCAATGAGTATTGTAAGAGGAAGCTTCTTGAAGTAACCGTGTACTCGCATTGTTTGGGGGGCAGTGACTCCAGCTAAAGCATGGAGGGATATCTCAGGCTGGTCGTCCTGAGATGGAGGGTCAGTAGGCAGCTCCTGAATGTCAACCGGAGCATCCATTGTATCGGGAGCTTCTTCACCAATTTCAGAGGAAGGTGGAGAATCCACATCCAAGAGATAGAGCTTTTGTTGAACACATCGATGTCCCCAATTGAATTTCTCATCACAATTATAACAAAGCCCTTTTTCTCTGCGTGCCTGCATCTCTGTTTCAGACAAATGCTTGATTGGAGGTGAGCGAGGAGCTGGTGGAATGGGAGGTCGTTGAGAACCCATATTTCGGAAGGGAACAAAAGAGGATTTGGAGCGTTGTTGGGCTGCCATCTTGTCTTCTGCCAACTTAGCCAACCCCAGGGCTTCCATCATTGTGTTGGGACTGAACATTTTGACCTCAGAGCGAATTGCATCCTTTAGACCACTGATAAAACAACTCCGGTAGAAGTCATCAGGTAATCCTTCAGTGTGATTAGCTAGTTTCTCAAATTTAGTTTGATACTCTTTCACAGTGCCAATTTGGCGAAGTTTAGTGAGAGCTCCTATGAAGTCATCAAAATCATTAGGACCAAATCGTTGCAAAAGGAGCTGGCAAAAATCATGCCATTTTGGCTCTTCATGAGCCTTGATGTACCAACGATACCATTGAAGAGCTTCCTGTTCCAAATGAAAGGAGGCAAGTGGAACTTTGTTGACATCAAAAGTATTATGAATACTGAAATACTGTTCTGCACGATAGATCCATCCAGTCAGATTAGTACCATTGAAGCGAGGAAAATCTAGCTTCGGACCGCAAAAATTGCTGGAAGAAAAGAACCCATTGTTGGATGAAGACTTGGACTGTCGTCTAGTGTTCATAGCTGAATGCTCAAGATGGAGACCGAGAAATTTTTCATCCAGTTCTTGGAGTTTGGTTTGGATGGCTGCAAGTGCTTCCTCCATGGTTTTTGCTTCTGTGTGGGTGACAACCATAACCAGGAGTTTTTTTTTTTTTTTAAGGGGGGAGTGGGTAGAAAAGCAAAAACAGAAACTGTTTCAGTAGAGGAAAATATGGATTTGGGAAAAAATCGGAAGGGTAATTTGGGTTTGAGTAAGTTTTGGACACTGTCGAAAGGACAGGGAAGCAAAAAATGAGGATTTTAGGAGTGAGGTGAAAGAATGAGAAAATTTGGTAGAGAGGGACAAAGAAGTAGAATGAGGAAAGGAATAGGGTGGAAAAATTTGAAGGTGTTTGGGTGAAAATCGAAGGAGTTATGGCAAACCCTAAAAATAGACAAATGTGGGATTTCGGGAGTGGGTAGAAAAACAAAAACAAAAATTGTTTCAGTAGAGGAAAATCTAGATTTGGGAAAAAATCGAAAGGGTAATTTGGGTTTGAGTAAGTTTTGGACACTGCCGAAAGGACAGGGAAGCAAAAAATGAGGATTTTAGGAGCGGGGTGAAAGAATGAGAAAATTTGGTAGAGAGGGACAAAGAAACAGAATGAGGAAAGGAATACGGTGGCAAAATTTGAAGGCGTTTGGGTGAAAATCGAAGGAGTTATGGAAAACCCTAAAAATAGACAAATGTGAGATTTCGGGTCTCGGGAAGTGGAATTTGGGATAGGGTCTTCAGAAATGAAATATGCGGAATGGAATCGCAGAGGTGTCAGTGAATTTTTAGGGAAACCAGAGTTGAAACCAAGGAGATATGGCCGAAAAATAGAATTTTATACTTTTTTTTTCCAGGAAGGGATCTGCAACGGCGCAAAAGTAATCGAAAACAGTGGAATCTGCAACGCTGCGGAAGTGATCAGCAACAAATGGATTTGCAACGGCGCGGAACTGACTAGCAACAGTTCTGGACAGAGGAAATCTACGATTGTGCAACTGAAAATAGATATGGACCCCAGGTATGTGCGGCTTCCTATCGGTTCAAGGGATTCACTCGGCCACCAATGCTGTCTGACAGCTTGCGTATTGGGGCAGTACCCCTCACTCCACGGATCAGGTAAAACTGATAACCGCTTGGCCACAAACAACAGCTCTTGGTTTACCTCACGGGTGGGAACTAGTCAATCAGGTAGGGGTCGTTGCCCTTTTCGCTGGTAGGTCCTCTCAATGGGATAGCTACTTCGGGGTTCCTGTGGTACTCCTCACAATGCGTTTTAGGGCTTATGCCCAAGTACTTCCCACAGTTAAGCGGATAGGGATTATTCCCAGATCCGAACCTGCAACAGAAGTGAAAAAAAAAAAAAATTGGGCAGAAATTTCACCCAACGAGCCCAAGAAAGTGCTCTCATACCAGATGGGAGGACCCTGCAGCAAATAATTAATCAAAATACACGATATAGCAGCAAAACTCAAAATCACTTTTATATTAATCGCAGGCCACTTCGAGGGGGCAACCTCCTTTGAGCAAGCTCAATACAAAATAACTTCACAGTGCCTTCCTTGGCCTCAACACACACTTATATACTAAAAATAGGTGCCAATACTATGGGTCAAAACTATGGGCCAATATAAACTATGGATCAACAAATACTACAGGCGGCTTACAAAGCATATGCACCCAACAACAATAACACAAACTATGGATCAACAATTACTATGGGACGACTTACAAAGCATATGCGTCCAACAACAATATACTAACACGGTAAAGAGAAGGATTGACATGGGTTCCTAACAATTGGATGTAGCTCAGATTAATGTGTTACACAACCAACTCAAATCTGCATCTGTACCTTCTTTGCTTGGACTGTTTTCACTGTTGTCTGGGTAGTTTAAGCTGAGACACAGGTTAAGGTGCCATTATTTAACACTATCTTTGAAACTGTGAGCCATGGAACCATTTGTATTTTGCATCTACCAAATTGTACTGGAATTGTTCTGGTGGTTTGCAAAATTATGGATAAATATAGTATTTTCATGACCTTTACTCACAATCATTGGAAAATTGAAAGTTAACCGCATTCTCCTCACAATAAACATAATCAATGGTCGTTAAAATTAAAACATAGTAAACCAATGATGAATTGATGATTTATAATACATGAAAAAATACATTCATTTATAATTTATCAAGTTTAAATACAGATAATATTCATCATTCAATAAATAGAGACTCATCATTCTATCAATAAGGTAAATTAAAATGACAAAAAAACCTTTTAATTTATTTATACATATTTATGTGCTCCCAGCCTTTTCATGGTTGCTTAAAACAAGGCAATGGATTGTTAATTAGTAGCAGTACCGAAAGTGTTAATTTTACAAATTGCCAACCCGAAGAAGAATATGTAATTAGGTAGCATAAAAGAAAAATTTCCATTGAGAATGTTCAGGAAATGAAAGAAGCATAATGAGGATAAAGTACCTCCTTCAGATATTTCAATTGAGTTGTGTAAATCTTTTGTACCAGCAGTTAGAAGCTACCCCAATGTATCAGTGCTAGGGTTTTGAGGAATTTTAAGGCTAACCATCCAATCATCCATAATATCAATTGAAATAAGTTCCAGTTGTATAGGAGCTTCTCTACCATTTAATATGAATATCAAAATTCTTTGCAAAGTGCAAACCAAGCTCGAATCTGTTGTTAAAGCTCACTGGCAGGCATGTGGACAAAAAGAGCAGCAAGAGATTTATTACCTATAATATACTTACTAATTCTCTTAGTAATTTCCAGGGATTGCCTACAGTATTTGTGTACATTTTTTCTTTTTTTAGGTTGGTTCTCTTGTTTGGAGGTGTTTATTGGTAGAGGAAATGAAAAAGTAGAAATTGGATTTGTAATAATCAATTACATATCAGACTTTGACCTCATTTATGATAATAAAGATTTCATTCTAAGTTATTTTTGGTTTCTTTATATGCTCAATTTATGTGATAGGAAACACTACCCAATCTGTTTTGGGCCTTCTAATTGACTGGGTGTGTATACAGAGCTCAAAAATACACCTAGTTAGCAAACACCCCAAATGGGAAGGTTTTGGTTGTGGATCCCTACAATCACGCACATGATATGCACTCAGTATGGGTTCCCCTTAGCCAAATTTGGTAACTCTGGTTAGCTCCATAGACTATCCAGTAATGACCTTATTATTGAATATTGTAACTTCAAAAGATATTCTAAATGTATTTTACTGATTTAACCCATGGGAGATGTTATTATCCCTCTGGCGGGGTGTTACTATCGTAATTGGTTATCATAGAGTCATGAGGTAAAGACTCCATTGTAAGTCGGGTCAATAGTACCCTAATGAATATAATATATTATTGTACCAAGTCTTCCTAAGTGAAGTCAGCCCACTTGGTTGAGTGGGGACGACTTGTTAGGTTAAAAGTCAAGTGAAAAAAAGAGTATAAATAGAGGAGATGTGTTCCTCATTTGAACACACACTCAGTTGTGTATAATGCATAGGAGAGGGAGAGAGAGAGAGAGAGAGATATCTGTTGGATGGAGGCACACCTATCCGGGGTCTTGTTTTGTACTTTTTTATACATATTATACAGAGAAAGTTTTGTTGGGTTTTCTTACTCTTGCGGGTTTTCTAGGATAAATCTTTGTGTTCTTTTGTGTGGCTGCACTTGTCTATCTTTCAGTGATCCTTTTGCTTATGGTTATGCTGCTATGATGCTAAATGTTATAAGATCTTATATAACCATTAAAAACTTAACATGGTATCATAACTACCCTTAAATAAGTCTTTGTGCAGCCAAAACAGTGTTACAACTACAACTATTGAAAATTAGGGTTTTAGGCTTGAAAACCCTAAAAGACTAAAAACTAGTAATTTTGGGACTTTCATTATATCTAGATATTGGAGAAGGATAATGAGCCTACACTTTTACAGACTGAAAATAAATTTTTGATTTACCTTATGTAAAGGTTTCAGCCTAAGATTCACTATAATCTAGGATATATGATTCCTCAAAATCAGGGTTCTAGCCTCTCCCAAGATTCAACCTTAAACATGTTACCTAAGGAGAATTGTTATATCTCTGGCTACGAAAGTCCAAATGAAATTTTGAAATATGTTCTAGATATGGAACATACTGTATTTTCTGTGGTAAAAGTTTAAGACCTCGAAGGTGAAACAGTGACATGTCGCAATCCGTACAAGTTTGATATGATGAACAGTATTGAAATAAGTCACCTTGGGAAACTTCACATAAGTCCCAATTGGTGAAACCCATTTTTCTCTAACCTACGGGGTTGGAAATAGGACATACGGGACTACCTCCATGAGAAATTTCAGACACACAGAGGCATCAATTTGAGAGCTACCGATCAAAAAATTATGTAGAAGAAATTGAATAAAACTAGGGCATCAGATATTTTACAGTTTTGGTCATAGTTTTGGGAAAATGAGTATGTTGCTTAGCTCGCCTTGAGGAGGCACATATTTTTATCCAATCAGATATGAAATGTACCTAATTTGAAAAAAATTAGGGTTCCTCTGTCAAACCCTAGGTCCACTGGAAGCAACATTCCAGAAAAGACTTCAAGCAAGCATCAGATTGAAGTAACTCAATGGTCAAAGGAGGAGTTGCAGATCCTGAAGGAGATTAAGACAAAGAATAATAATAAGCCTTCCAAAAAGACAAAGATAAGTATTTGAATTTTCTTTTCTATATATGTTGTGTATTATGCATGACAGAATGTTTGCATTAATGACAATATACTACTAATATGCATGTTATGGGTAAGTAGCCCATGGTGCTATACAACTCTCCATTGCTACTTATATATAATGAAACCTCTTTGCTGACATATTGGATTGGTGTACAATCTCAATGATGTTATGGTAGAGATGGAAGGCATTTGAAAAGTTTCTTTGAGATATGGATGAATGTTGTATTGGCTAAAATAGTTGCATGATGCATAAGAATTTGTCTTTATGCATATGTCCTATGAAATGGTTCTAACCATGCAACTAAGGCATTTGACTTGTAGGAAAGGTCATGTACAATTGAATACAAGAAAAGGAGGATGAGACTTGTTTCAAAAAGTGACGACAATTCAAAATTCACTCCAATAAAACATGAACCTGAATCGCCCACGGTCGGAGACACCATGACAGAAGAAATAGCTCCAGAAGAATATAAGAGAGCTGTAGATCCACCTTAAGAGATGAAGAAAAGTATGGCGAGACTTCTAAACCAAATATATGGTTTCGAGACTTGAAGGGATGTCCGTACTATCTTCCATATGGATCTACAAGAACAAGTATACAAAGCGAGTTTCATGGTTTTTCTCAGAAAGAATAGACTATGGCATGAAATATTCTATTGACCAGACACACTTCTCTAGTAGAAGTATATATCGAGCAAAGAACCATCTGTACATAATAGGCTTTGTACGAGCTCAGAAAACACCCATAGATAAGCACATCCATGAGCTTGAAAGACCACCTAGAGTGATGAATATCTTAACCTTTACTACAAGGTTGAAGATGGAAACCTATAGAAGATAACAAGCTCATAGATGGGTGCAAGATGAACTTTTCGACAAAGTTCAAGATAAAAGGATCTTGGTATCTAGTAACCTGAGATGGATACATAGTAGCAGAATGATACTTGTCACTCCAGTACAAAATGTAGGAGGATGATGCTTCACTTCAAGGGGAGTGACTACAAAATATCTCTGAGTTGGACATGGTACGACATGATGGACAACTTTCATATGGACTAAGGCTTTACTAAGAGTAAAGTGGGTTACAACCTTCAAGGTTGAATGCAGAAGACTGGGATATGTCGATGACCTGACATTGTGAACTCATGGTAGAAGCAATGATGGAAGAGTACCAGTCATGATTGGGATACAGTACCTAAACCAGAAACCAAGAGTGTCGTATCTTCCAAGTAGATCTATATAAAACATGTTGCTAATGGAAGAGAAGATTTGTGGCCAAAGAATTCTCTTAAAGAAAAATAGTTGATTATGCTAAATAAAAAACTACATTTTGAAAACTAACACACATTAGATTTCACTTACCTTGCAACGATTTAAGGTTGAAAGCTAACTCCAGTTATATTTTCATCACGGTGCAATGTGACAATGTGGTTGTGTTAGATGGAAAACTACTTTATGAAAGCTAACACACATTAGCTTTCACTCATCATGCCATGTTGTTAAAACGAAAGCTAACTCTAGCTATATTTTCACAATGGTGTAATGAGCTAACACACAAGCTTTCGCTCATAGTGCCATGTTAGAAGGAAAGTTAACTCGAGTTAGATTTCCATCATGGTGTAATGTATTTGATGACAATGTGGCAGTGTTAGATGGAAAACTACATTATCAAAAGCTAACACACATTAACTTTTACTTACTGTGCAATGTTTTAAGAATGAAAGCTAACTCCAACTAGATTTCCATCATGGTGCATTGTGATTGATGAAAATGTGGCCGTGCTAGATGGAAAACTACACTATGAAAACTTACACACATTAGATTTTACTCACCGTGTCATGATTTAAGGATGAAAGCTAACTTCAGCTAGATTTCCAACACGACGCAATATGATTGATGACAATGTGGTTGTGTTACATGGAAAACTACCTTATGAAAGCTAACACACATTGGCTTTCACTCATCATGCTATGTTGTTAAAATGAAAGCTAACTCCAGCTAGATTTCCATCATGGTGTAATGAGTTAACAAACATAAGATTTCCTTTATAGTGCGATGTTGTTAGAAGGAAAGCTAACTATAGTTATATTTCCACTATGATGTAATGTATTCGATGACAATGTGGCTGTTTTAGATGGAAAGCTACCTTATGAAAGCTTATTAGACATTAGCTTTACTCACCATGCAATGTTTTAAGAATGAAAGCTAACTCCAACTAGATTTCCATCATGATTCATTGTGATTGATGACAATGTGGTTGTGCTAGATGGAAAAATACATTATGAAAGATTACACACATTAGATTTAAGGATGAAAGCTAACTTAAACTAGATTTCCAACAGGGTGCAATGTGCTTGATGACAATGCGGTTGTGTTATATGGAAAAATACCTTATAAAAGCTAACACACATTAACTTTCACTCATTGTGCCATGTTGTTAAAAGAAAAGCTAACTCCAGCTAGATTTCCATCATGGTGTAATGAGCTAACACACATAAGCTTTCCCTTATAGTGCCATGTTGTTAGAAGAAAAACTAACTCCAGCTAAATTTCCATCATGGTGTAATGAGCTAACACACATAAGCTTTCCCTTATAGTGCCATGTTGTTAGAAGAAAAACTAACTCCAGCTAAATTTCCATCATGGTGTAATGTATTTGATAACAATGTGGTTGTGTTAAATGAAAATCTACCTTATGAAAGCTAACAAACATTAGCTTTACTGACCGTGCAATTTTTTAAGAATGAAAGCTAACTCTAGCTAGATTTTCATTATGGTGCATTGTGATTGATGACAATGTGGTTGTGCTAGATGGAAAACTGCATTATGAAAACTAACACATTAGATTTCACTCGTCGTGCAATGATTTAATGACGAAATCTAACTCCATCTAGATTTCCATCACGGTGCAATGCGATCAGTGATGATGTGGTTGTGTTAGATAGAAAACTACCTTATGAAAGCTAACACACATTATCTTTCACTCATCGTGTGATGTTGTAATGAGTTAGATTTCCATCATGGTGTAATTTATTTGATGACAATGTGGCAGTGTTAGATGAAAAACTACATTATCAAAAGCTAACACACATTAACTTTTACTCACCGTGCAATATTTTAAGAATGAAAGCTAACTCCAGCTAGATTTCCATCATGGTGCATTGTGATTGATGACAATGTGGCCGTGCTAGATGAAAAACTACACTATGAAAACTTACACACATTAGATTTTACTCACCATGTCATGATTTAAGGATGAAAGCTAACTTTAGCTAGATTTCCAACACAACGCAATATGATTGATGACAATGTGGTTGTGTTACATGGAAAACTACCTTATGAAAGCTAACACACATTGGCTTTCACTCATTATGCCATGTTGTTAAAAGGAAAGTTAACTCCAGTTAGATTTCCATTATGGTGTAATGAGCTAACACACATAAGCTTTCCCTTATAGTGCCATGTTGTTAGAAGGAAAGCTAACTCCAACTAGATTTCCATCATGGTGTAATGTATTTGATAACAATGTGGCTCTGTTAGATGAAAAATTACCTTATGAAAGCTAACATACGTTACTTCTATTGACCATGCAATGTTTTAAGAATGAAAGCTAACTCTAGCTAGATTTTCATCATAGTGCATTGTGATTGATGATAATGTGGTTGTGTTAGATAGAAAACTACATTATGAAAGCTAACACATTAGATTTCACTCACTGTGCAATGATTTAAGGATGAAAGATAACTCCATCTATATTTCCATCACAGTGCAATGTGATCAATGACGATGTGTTATGTTAGATGGAAAACTATCTTATGAAAGCTAACATACAATATCTTTCACTCACCATGCCATGTTAGAAGGAAAGCTAACTCCAACTAGATTTGCATTATGGTGTAATGTATTTGATGACAATGTGGCTGTGTTAGATGAAAAAATACTTTACAAAAGCTAACACACATTAGCTATTACTCACCGTGCAACGTTTTAAGAACGAAAACTAACTCTAACTAGATTTCCAAAATGGGGCATTTTGATTGATGACAATGTGGTTGTGCTAAATGAAAAAATACATTATGAAAGGTAACGCATATTAGATTTAACTCATTGTGCAACGATTTAAGGTTGAAAGATAACTCTATCTATATTTCCATCATAGTGTAATGAGACAATGTGGCAGTGTTAGATTAAAAACTAGCTTATGAAACCTAACAAACATTATCCTTTACTCACTGTGCAATGTTTTAAAAACAAAATCTAATCCCAACTAGATTTTTATCATGGTGCATGTGATTTATGACAATGTGACTATTTTAGATAGAAAACTACACTATGAAAGCTTACACACATTAGATTTCACTCACCGTGCAACGATTTAAGGATGAAAGCTAACTTCAACTAGATTTTCAACACAACGCAATGTGATTGATGACAATGGGGTTGTATTACATGGAAAACTATTTTATGAAATCTAATACACATTAGCTATAACTCATCGTGCCATGTTAAAAAAAATCTAATTCCAGCTAGATTTCCATCATGGTGTAATGAGCTAACACACATAAGTTTTCCCTTATAGTGCCATGTTGTTAGAAGGAAAACTGACTCTATCTAGATTTTCATCATGATTTATTGTATGTGATAACAATGTGGTTGTGCTAGATGAAAAACTACCTTATGAAAGCTAACATACATTAGTTTACTCACCGTGCAATGTTTTAAGAAGGAAAACTAACTCTAGCTAGATTTTCATGTTGGTGCATTGTGATTGATGACAATGTGGTTGTGCTAGATGGAAAACTACATTATGAATGCTAACACAGATTAGATTTCTCTCACTGTGCAATGATTTAAGGATGAAAGTTAACTCTAGCTAGATTTTCAACACGGTACAATGTGTTTGATGACAATGTGGTTGTGTTACATGGAAAACTACCTTATGAAAGATAACACATATTAGCTTTCATTCATTGTGCCATGTTGTTAAAAGAAAAGGTAACTCCAACTAGATTTTCATCATGGTGTAATGTATTTGATGACAATGTGGTTGTGTTAGATGAAAAACTACTTAATGCAAGCTAACATACATTAGCTTTACTCACCGTGCAATGTTTTAAAAACGAAAGCTAACTCTAGCTACATTTTAATCATTGTGCATTATAATTGATGACAATGTGATTATGCTAGATGAAAAACTACAATATGAAAGCTAACACAGATTACGTTTCACTCATTGTGCAATGATTTAAGGACGAAAGGTAACTGCAGCTATAATTCCATCACGGAGCAACGAGATAGATGACGATGTGGTTGTGCTAGATGAAAAACTACCTTATGGAAGCTAACACACATTAGCTTTCACTCATCGTGCCATGTTGTTAGAAGGAAAGCTAACTCCAGGTAGATTTGCATCATGATGTAATGTATTTGATGACAATGTGGCTGTGTTAGATGAAAAACCACCATATGAAAGTTAACCCACATTAGTTATTACTCATCGTGCAATGTTTTAAGAACAAAAGCTAACTCTAGCAAGAGTTTCAACATAGTGCATTTTGATTGATGACAATTTGGTTGTGTTAAATGAAAAACCACATTATGAAAGCGAACACACATTATATTTCACTCACCGTGCAATGATTTAAGGTCGAAAGCTAACTCCAGCTAGATTTCCATCACGGTGCAATGTGACAATGTGATTGTGTTAGATAGAAAACTAATCCGGCTATGTTGTTAGGAGCAAAGCTAACTCCAACTAGATTTTCATCATGGTGTAATGTATTTGATGACAATGTGGTTGTGTTAGATGAAAAACTAACTTATGAAAGCTAACAACAACTAGATTTTCATTATGGTGCATTGTGATTGATGACAACTTGGTTGTGTTAGATGAAAACTACATTATGAAAGTTAACACATTATATTTCAATCATCGTGTAATGATTTAAGGACTAAAGCTAACTTCAGCTAGATTTTTGTCATGGTGTTATGTATTTGATGACAATGTGACTCTTTTAGATAGAAAACTACCTTATGAATTCTAACACACATTAAATTTCACTCACCGTGCAATGTTTTAAAAACAAAAGCTAACACTAACTAGATTTCCATCTTGGTGCAATGAGCTAACGCACATTAGCTTTCATTCACCGTACAATGCTTTAAGAATGAAAGATAACACATTATTAAAAGGAAAGCTAATTATAGCTAGATTTTCATTATCATGTTATGTATTTGATGACAATGTGATTGTTTTATATAGAAAGCTACATTTCGAAAACTAACACACATTAATTTTCACTCAACCATGCAATGGTTTAAGAACAAAAGCTAAATCCAGCTAGATTTCCATCAGGGTGCAATGAACTAACACACATTAATTTTCACTCAACCATGCAATGTTTTAAGAACAAAAGCTAAATCCAACTAGATTTCCATCAGGGTGCAATGAACTAACACACATTAGCTTTCACTCATCATGCCATGTTGTTAGAAGGAAAGCTAACTCCAGCTAGATTTTCATCATGGTGTAATGTATTTGAGGACATTATGACCATGTTAGATGGAAAACTAATTTATGACAACTAACACACATTATATTTTACTCATCGTGCAATGTCTTAAGAACAAAAGCTAACTCCAACTAGATTTTCATCATGGTGAATTGTGATTGATGACAATGTGGTTGTGCTAGATGAAAAACTACATTATGAAAGCTAACACACATTATATTTCACTCACCGTGCAATGAGTTAAGGACGAAAGCTAATTTCAACTAGATATCCATTGTGGTACAATGTGATTGATGACAATGTGGTTGTGGTAAATGAAAAACTACCTTATGAAAGCTAACACACATTAGCTTTCTCTTATCATGACATGTTGTTAAAATGAAATATAACTCTAGCTATATTTCTATCATGGTGTGATATATTTGATGACAATGTGGTTGTTTTAGATAGAAAGCTACCTTATAAAACCTAACACACATCAGCTTTCACTCATCGTGCAATGTTTTAAGAACGAAAGCCAACTCCAGCTACATTTCCATCATGGTGCAATGTGATTGATGACAACGTGGTTGTGTTAGATTTAAAACTGCATTATGAAAAACTAACACACATTACCTTTTACTCATGGTGCAATGTTTTAAGAATGAAAGTTATCTGTAACTAGATTTCCATCATGGTGCTATGTAATTGATAACAATATGGTTGTGTCAGATAAAAAACTAATTGATGACAATGTGGTTGTATCAGATGAAAAACTACCTTATGAAAAGTAACACACTTTAGCTTTCACTAACTGTGCAATGTTTTAAGAACGAAAACTAACTCCAACTAGATTTTCATCGTAGTACAATGTGATTGATGACAATGTAGTTGTGTTAGATGAAAAATTTCCTTATGAAGGCAATTGCATGTTAGGTTTCACTTACCATGCCATGTTGTTAGAAGGAAGCTAACTCCATTATATTTTCATTATGGTGTAACGTATTTGATAAAAATGTGGTTGTGTTAGATAAAAAATTACCATATTAAAACTAACACAAATTAGCTTTTAGTCACCATGCAATGTTTTCTGAATGAAAGCTAACTACAGCCAGATTTCCATCATGGTGTAATATGATTGATGACAGTGTGATTTTGTTAAATGAAAAACTACATTATGAAAACTAACACAGCTAGATTTCCATCATGGTGTAATATTATTGATGACAATGTGATTTTGTTAGATGAAAGACTACATTATAAAAACTAACACAGCTAGATTTCCATGATGGTGTAATGTGATTGATGACAAAGTGATTTTGTTAGATGAAAAACTACATTATTAAAACTAACACACATTAACTTTCATTCAACGTGCAACATTTTAAGAACGGAAGCTAACTCTAGCTAGATTTTTAGCACATTCATATACATACATCAATAATATAAGTCCCATGTCCAAAGTCAAATAGGAATTTGGTGGTTTTATTGGAGTTGATATCTATCATTCTCTAATAATTATTGGATCTCTTATTGTTATCTCTTCATATATATTTTGTGTAATTTATATGTAAATTCCTTTTTTCTATCGTGCACAAGATGTAGGGGAACAATGTTTCGTGGCATACAAAAGGGCTGCCCTATTGTTTTGAATTATTGCAACTATATTACTTTTTTGAACATACACTTCATATGGCTTAACCGTAATTACAAACTACAATTCAAATGTGTTACAAAAATTGGGAGGAGTTACAATGGAAAATATAATTTTGACAAGAGGAGACTATGTTGACCTCCTAATTAATGGTCAAGTTGTTGGACTAGGAATGATTGAATCTACAGAGACTACAACTCATTATGGTGGACAAAGGCTTAATGTAGGATATGTTATGGTTTTGATAATTGATGTCATTGAACCATATTTGATTGTGGAAGATGTTGATGAAGGGGACTTACATCCATGGAAGATCATATATTTGAGGCATAACAAAGGTAAATTAAAATCTTGAAGCACATGTTAAGTGTTTTTTATAGTACATTGCTTGTTTTTTTGAGCAAATACTAAGTTTGTTGAATTTGCTGGGTAGGTGCAAATGTCTCTTCTGCATTTTCTATTGGAGACAAGGTAGATCTTTTGCAATGTGGATTGAAGGTGGGTGAAGGCTCCATATTCAATACAGAGATTGGTCATAAGGTGCATGGCAGGATGGTGAA
The DNA here is from genome assembly GCA_001517045.1 of Pseudotsuga menziesii. NCBI lineage: Eukaryota > Viridiplantae > Streptophyta > Pinopsida > Pinales > Pinaceae > Pseudotsuga > Pseudotsuga menziesii. The sequence goes on along the minus strand of LPNX010470351.1, from coordinate 165,643 downwards.
AAAGGGATCCATAGTGGTTAACATTGAGAAAGTGTTAAAACATGATGCTCTTTTGCCACATCCAACAGGATTTGAGAATACACTAGGGGGTGCATTGGGATCTTATGAGATTTGGCCATAATCAGATTTGGAACCTCATTGTCATGATCATCCAATAAATATTCCCCAAGATAGGCTTACATTCACATGTAAAAAGGTTTCTCTTACACATGAATGCACAGGAACAAGCATGCGCATTACCAAAGGGATCATAGTTAATGTCCGTGAGGATGACATGGTTGAGGGTGAAATGTTAGGTGAAAAGGAATTCGGTGTTTTCGTGGAAGACATAGATAGAAATTGTGAAAGATGTAGGATTGGGGACAAGTCTATACATTGTTTGGTTAGATGGCCAATAAATAAGTTGGTGGACAATGAAGGTGAGATTTTAAGGGTGAATGAAAATTTCAAGGAGGCACCCAAGGAAATGGCGGTATGGGATATTATAGAGGACACAAGTCCCTTAAACACATGGGATGATGATATTTATAATGAAAAAGACCCAGACTCAATTGCTATGCATGCAACAAGGCCATATAAAAGGGTTAAACGAGTTGTGGCTACAAAAAAAGTTGGAAACTTTCAAATACAAAGAGATGAAGAGAAAGAAATCTGACTTTTAGCAGCGGATGAATGTTGAAAACAAGATTGTCTTCAACATGTGGATAGGAAAGCCATTGCAACTACTAGAAGGGGTATGAAACTCTTTAAAAAAAATTACATTAGGGAATTTGTTTTGAATTCACTCCTTTCCAACACAATCATGTCAAAGAGCCATGGCCATGGCCTACCTCCTACTATTAGGAAAGTAAAGGACATGAGGTTTAATGGAGATATTATTTGTAAGAAAGCATGGTACAAGATACATAATATTCCTCAAAGCACCTTCTATACTTACCAACATAATTTCCAACAAGGACATGTCAAAGGAATTCATGGTAACACCAACAAATGCAAACCACGTGCACATATTGTGGCAGCCATAGAAATATTGCACAAAATTGTAATGGATAATTCAGACTTTTCACCGAACCAAACACGAAAAGTTGAAGAAGATGGAACATCTGCTCCTTTAATATTGTTGCCATCAACATACACCCAAAGTTGTTTGTTAAAAGACATCAACGAGGCTCTTAAAGAGCTAAATTTTCCATCAATATCACAACCAACAATGAGCAATATTTGGAATACTCATTTTCCAGATGTGGCATTCTCAAAGAACACTAACTTCAGTAAATGTAGTGAATGTATCGTGTTGAAAGCACAGATGAAGACAACGACTACAAAAGAGCTGGAAGAAAAGACACAAGCTAGACTGAAGAAACATAACAAGATTGTTATGTGTGGAAGATACTGCTACTATTCCCACAAAATTATGTCAGAGTGGTATCCAAAGGAATACTTGGGCATTATCCATGATAAAATGGACAAAACAAAGACTTCAATCCCAAGATTACGTGTCAAATCAAAATCTGTTGCAGGAACAAACTTGGGTTTGTCGTTGACAGGAATGCTAACACATGGGCATAGCACAGGAGGTTTTGGTCATTTTTCCCTACCATTTGTACACATGGGATCACAATTTACCATTACATCTCTTGCAAAGTGCTTGAGAGACCTTGAAAAACTAGATTATTGGAAAAGAGTTCTTGATGCATTAGATGGAATCTACAATGACCATACACCCTTGGATGAAATTGATTCTTCTTCTGATGATTTTTGGCCAAAGACGAGGCAAAATGTTAACGTTGATGGTAATGCACTCCATGCAATATCAAGTATTATGGATGGGGATTTTGATAATGTGACAGATGAACCGGTATATGTTGGACCCAAGTGCAACAAGACAAAGCCAACATTTGATCCTAGAATTGATGTTGAGAAAGGAAAGATGTTGCTTGTTAGATCAGGAAATGTGGATGAAGGAGAGATGATTTGGATGGAAAAAGCCACCTTAGATACCTTCTAGGATGATGATGGCGAGAACCTTCATGTAAAGATTGATTGGTGGCAGCCTAGCTTAGGGAAATACAAGGAAAAATTTTTAGAACAATATTGGGTACCAAATCCTGATGACACAGAACTTTGATCTATTCCAATTAATACCATAGTTTTGGCATGGATGCCAAAGAAAGAAGATTGCAAGAAGACAAAGATAAATAAATGTGGTGTACAAGATGTACTTGATCTGCTTGAGCAGATATAAGGAGATTAGGTGGAGATGATACATGAATGTAACTTTGCTTTTTGAATGACTTTTAGTATACATGAAGAAACATTTTTCAATGTTTATACTATAATAAATACTCTTCAAGCTACTTTTTGAGGAGTTTTATATTATTTACCGCATATATGAAATTTCACTTCAAGTTCAATGTTAATTTATGTAATGATACTTTATGCGAATTAGATAATACCATTCAAATTTTAACTTTTCAATTTGTCTTTTAGATCAACACAACATCTCAATATATCAAATGTGCATAATTATATTCATTAATGCATGTACAAAATCCTTTCCTTATTTATTATTAGCTTTTGCTCACTCTCTTCAATACTACTTTCAGCTTTTCATTTTGTTCCCCTGATGATTGGTGGAGAGTCCACTTGAAACGTAGGGACGTTTCAATACACACAATTTAATTCCATAAACTCTCTTTGTCATTATGATTAACTATAGAAATCTTCATCTTGAAGCTGTACTTGATATGCTTGAGAAAATATAAGGAGATTAGGTGGGGATGATTCATGAATGTAATTTTTCTTTTTGAATGACTAATTAATATACATGAAGAAAAAGTTGTCAATGTTTGTAGTATATCAAATATTCTCTTCAAGCTACCTTTTGAGGAATTTTATACTATTTGCTACATATATGAAAATTTAGGTTCAACTTCAATGTTAATTCATGTGATGATACTTTATGTGAATACACCTTAAAATATCTTATAGAATTGCTTTGTGAATAAATGTAAGGCACTTGCAATAAGGTTTGAAGTGAGTTTTTCCTATTATTCGTTATTATAGTTGATATAAATTTAATTGTACTACTATGTTGCATCCAAATTCATAATTATATTTTCTCGTGTAGACTTTAAAGTGGTGCCAACTTTGTACTAGTATATTAACTTATACTAAATAAATACAGTACTAACATTTTGAGCGTTCAGGTTTTATCAGTTTGTCGTCATTGTGATTGATTTTCTGGATTAAATTGTGTGAACGTTTTTCAAACCAACGTTTTCAGTGGACACTCCACCCATGTTTGTTACGGGAACCATGAAAAATTCATTGTGGACTGAAAATATTTCACATAACTTAATCCAGAAAATCAATCATTAAGTGATAACATCATGTTAGCTTTAATTCATGTTAGACATTATCATCAAATACATTGCATCATAAAGACAATTTAATCCATGTGAGATTTAATGTTGATCGTAATGCACTGCATGTAATATAAGTATTATGGATGGAGAGTTTGATAATGTGACGGATGAACTGGTATATGTTGGACCCAGGTGCAACAAGCTAAAGCCAAGATTCAATCCTATGATTTAATTTGAGAAAGTAAAGGTGTTGGTAGTTAGATCATGAACTAAGGATGAAGGAGAGACGATTTGGATGGCAAAAACCACCTCATATATCTTCCAGAATGATGAAAGTGAGACTCTTCATGTAAAGGTTGATTGATGGAAGCCTAGTTCAGGGAAATACAAAGGAAAATTTTAGAACAATATTGGGTACCAAACCTTGATGACACATGACTTGGATCTATTCCAGTTAATACCATAGTTTGGGCATGGATGCAAAAGAAAGAAGATTGCAGGAAGACCACGATAAATAAATATGGTGTACAAGTTGTAATTGATTTGCTTGACTGAATATAAGGAGATTATGTGGAGATGATTCACGAATGTAATTTTATCTTTGAACTAGTTATTAATATACAAGAAGAAACACTTTTAAATGTTTGTTGTATATCAAATATTCTCTTCAAGGATTTTTTTGAGGAATTTTATATTATTTACTAATATTAAAATTTTGGTTCAACTTCTATGTTAATTCATGTGACGGTACTTTATGTGAATTAGATAACACCATTCAATTTTTTTTTTTACATAAACTCAACATGTAACTATATCAAATGTGCATAATCATATTCAATAATGAACCTTAAAACATCTTCTAGACTTCCTCTCTGAATAAAACATCATTTTGCTTTGTCACAGAGGATTAGAAATGTGTAATCCATGTGTTAACACAGTCCCTCTCCCCTCATGTTGTAAAGGGTGCTAGCTCAATGGAAGAGCACCTGCATTCCAAGAAGGACGATGGTGGTTCAATTCCTCCATGCCCTAACATAAATTAATACATGATTTAAATCTGATTGATAATATAAATATTGTAAGATATCTATATTTTCAATAAAAATATGCTCTTTTCAATTAAACACATTGTTCAAATACTTCATAAATAAATAATGAACACTTGCAATAATTAGTTAAGTTGGTTTTCCCCCTTTCCTCTTGTATATAAAAAAAATCAAACTCTACTGCACTAATACTATTCTAGTTCATAATTAATTTTGATTGTTAAAATAAATAATATTAATAAATAAGGGAGGCTTTACTAACATCGATATCATTAAATAAATTTATAGGTAAGAAATTTCTCAGGTTAATCTATAATTCATAAAGTAAACATTCATCAACTTAGTTTTTAATACACTACCACTACCACTACCACTACCACTACCAACAACAATAATAATAAATTATGTTGCTATTTTAATTCATAATTTATTTTAATCATTACAAGGGTAAAACTTAGACTTTAAAGTCATAAAATATTTTCATGTTTTGATTATAAGTAGTGCGAACTTAGAAAAATAAAACAACATACTCAACAAAGACACAAATAATTACTACGACAATATTTCTAATTATTGTAGTAACAAATACAATGTTGGTATTATGCCATAAAATAATTTAATCAACTTAACATTAAATACAAACTATAAATAATATTACTAGACATTACGTAAGGATTCAAAGTTTATGACTTTCCTCATTTTGAAAGAACTCAATCTAGCGGAAGTTCTAAATTCTAGATCCATTAAATAATTACAAATTTAATGAAATATGTGTTGTAACCTTGAATTGTAATGCTCTCTCATGAGGGCTTCTTAATTCTCAAGGATGTCCACGTTGAACAATGTTCCCTATTCAAGTTCTCCATCTGTTGTCTAATGCTCTCTTCATGAAAGTTGTAATGCATCCCTTTGGAAATCCACTTACTAGGGCATGTGTTTTATTACACTTGTCTCTTATAGGCATGTTATCCACTTTCTTTGGGGTGGGTTTTGATTGATCATTATCATTCCCTCAGGTGGGTTTTGATTTGACACTATCATTCCTTATTGGGCTTAATTCTTAGGTTTGCCATTCCATCCACTTGATCTGGAAGTGGAGTTGTTGAGGAGTTTAGAATTTTTCTTTCTAATTTTTTGTAATATTTGTAATTATGTATTTTGCATTATAAAATTTGAGTGAGTATATTTTTAATTTTTTTAATATTTGTAATTATTTATTTTTCATTTGACAATTTGAATGAGCATATTTTTAGAAAAGCTAAATGTATACTTATTGCAAAAGAGCTAACAAGTCATATGAATATTCATTTTTCAACCTAAACCTCATACAAATGATTTTACCTCGTTCCAGCTGCTTGGGTGATAGTTTTCTTTCTTAATTGAAATTAAATATTTTAATTAAAAGATAATGAATATATTGAACTTATAAAAATGTTTATTATGTAATATATATGAATTTGTGTTACTTATTTAAAAAATAAATAAATCATCTATTTTTCAATGTTGATGAAATCAAGGATTTCAAAATCATAAAATTGATTTTGTAAAGTAATTATTTTGAAATTGTGTTAATTATTGTTATTTATTTAAAAAATAAATAAATTATCCATTTTATTTTATGTTTATGAAATCAAGGATTCCAAAATTATAACATTGATTTTTTTAAATAATTATTATTTTTAATTAAATTATTCATTTTATTTTGATATTTATAAAATTAAAAATTTTAAAATTAAAAATATTTTTTAAAACTATTTCATAATAATAAGTTCAAACCAAAGGGACTTGGGATTAAACAATTTTGTGATATTAGCAATATTACAAAACATAAAATGAGGAACTTGGGATTATACAATTTTATAATATTAGCAATAGTACACAACATAAAATGAGGAACTCGACATCAACTTTTGCATTTTACTGGTTGATAAATTATTATATTATAATATATTATTGTATTTTATTATTTGAAAAGTAGTTTGAGAGTTTTTATTTTGATATTCTTAAGTTAAAATTAGGTTACAAGTGCATGGGTTATTGATTGTAACTAAAATTACAAGAAAATATAGGCTAATATGTTGGTAATGTTTTTTTTTGTTTTTACATTGTTTTTTTAATTGAGTTTTAGAAACCATTTTTTTTCCCAATCCATTTCAAGTAAAATGAGAAATGAATTATTGTTTTCTTTAATGGTAGGAAGCTGTATTATAGGAAAAATCTTAAAGTTTGAAATTAAAATGAGAATTGGTAAAATACAAAAAGCTAAAAATTTCTCTCAAATTCTAATCAACACGATTTCCCCCAAATTCTCCAATTTTTTTTGAAATTCAGACATTACATAGGATTTGGTCTCAGCATCGCTAAAGTAGTAAGTATTGTTTTATCCTTCTCCTGAATTTTGGAATTGGGACATTACATAGGATTTGGTCTCAGCATCGCCGAAGTAATAGGTATTGTTTTATCCTACTCTCTTCCATTATTTTCAATCATTTACGGGCTATGGCTATGGAGTGCCAACATCTAATACAATTCCCCATAATCCTGATTTTATTGGCATTGCATATTGAAATGCAAATATCATATTTTATGTCTTCTAGAGTCTCTTGAAATTTATGAGGAACAACCCTTGGGAAAACTCTAGCAAATGGAGTGATTAATGGGACTTTGGGTGGAATTATGACAACCACCTCCGTTACTCAAGCCCTGAAAGTTTGGAATATTTTACAAGCTTGTGGTGGCATTGCATTTGCATTTCGATATCCTCCACTTCTGTTGGAAATCCAGGTATAGTTGAAACCCTAAATTATATATATATATGAATCCTTTGGAAGAAGGGAAAAGTTGCATGAACTCATTCCAATGAATAACTCTACAACATACTTTGAAGTCCCCACCTTATGAAAATAGAACTATGAAGAAAGAATTTTTTTTTTCTACGATGATAACAACTACCTTCTTCATGCTATGTGGTTGTCTGAACTATGCAACCTTCAAAGAAAATACACCTGGAAACCTATTGGTGAGAAATCTATGTAAGCCTTACTCATTTGTTGACTTTGCCAATGTATGCATTGTGACTCACCTGCTTGGAGCAAATCACGTAAGAGTTTTTGTTGGTGAATTTATATGTCAAATAATTCTCAGTATTAAATTGTCAACCGAGGGAGGTAGCTTGTGAGATGCAAACATTATATGTGCATAATTAAAATTTACTCTGGCCTAATCTAACCGAATTTATTAGTCTTAAACTCTATTCAATATTAAGATCCTAGTGCTAACTAAATCCAAATTCTGCAGAGCAGTCAAATTTTCATGTTTCAATAAAAGAAAAGGTATGAAAGTGAAATACTCTTGAAGCCAAATTCGATATAATCCTAATTCTAAAACATATCCCTAATGATAATTTCCCAAATTGATATGACTGGGACAATAGTTTAAATGTACATAAACTATGCAACAACACAAAAAACAAAGCATGCGACAGAAAGTAAACTGTAAGTTTAAGGATTGATATCAACACAAAGTTTATTGTTCAGTATAATATGAAATGAGTTGGTGCCAAAACTCACATCTAAAAATATAGCAAGATAAATTAAATGAAAATTTAAACTTACAAACCGTAAGAAAAAAAAAAAACCTACAAATAGGTCTCTTACATTTATAAATTGAAACTTGCAGAAAGAAATGCATGTATTAAACTAAAATATAAAACTACACTAAGATAAGTATATTTCGAATCTATAAAACTAGAAATTCAAAATAATGCTTCAATTAAATCTATACAGACATTCCAGCTAGTTTTTAAATCATCAAACATTGCACATCAATTCAACAATGATAAAACAATAAGGAATATAATAAAAGCATATACGAATTCATTTTTACAATTGCTTGTCAATTCTACTAAATGAAATTCGCACATCTAATGAAAACATAAAATAATTAAACAATTGTCTATTCTTAATAGAAACTAAACCTAAAGGGGGAAGGGATTATGGTTCTCCTGGTGGATCCTTGCCAACATGACTACAAGTCCTTAAAGGGCTCGTGGAGTAAAAGTCTAAGCTGTAGACATGTAAAAAAAAACATTAGAAACAGAAACAATTTAAATTATAGTATAAAAAGATATATAAAACATTACTTAAAATAATAGAAAAAACATTATATAAGTTCAATCTCTCTTCAATTCAGAAAACCAATGTTTAGGCAGCGCAATTCGTTATTCTATTACATCTCGACCCATAGATTTATAACTTGAGAACTAGAATAGTTAACCCCGATTTTACAGCAACAAAACCTATCTACTAATTAAGAGTGCAACCATTTTCAGAAGATAAACGAATCCTTCATTCACTGATCAACTACTTCATGCTCAAAATATGCCTTGAATTTGTAATCTTAAATAACAGATCTTCATCTCTATCGCACGTAGTGCCTAGAGATGAAGATCTCATTGATTTGTATATGTGAATCATTAATGAGAGCTGAGTTGGAGGAATACAAATTTGTTTGAGCAATCTGGAAACACCCGAATGACATAGAAAATCTTTACTGATGTTTAATATGTTGCTAAAAGCAAAAGATGCTGCAAAATCCATTATGATTAATCATGAGCTTCCAAGAATCATATTTAAAACATTAAATTGAAGGAAATTGCATAGTTTTCGTAAATAATTATACCTAACTATACTTGCTGGTTAATTGGGTGAATATATGAAAATTTGGATGGATTTGTATGATATAGTGATCATGTGAAGAGGTCAAAAGTGGACATTAGAAGGTGCAAAAAGTGTCAATTTGTCCCATCAAAATATCCCCCATGCTTGTCTATTTGAATGTCCTCATGCAAACATACTTGTTAGAAGCTTCAAAATTTCAAAACTGGGCTTGGAAAAACTTATGATGTCTTAACAGTAATATTTGGTTTCCCACTAGCTTGATCTCTTCTAGCTTTGAGTTTCTTCTTTAACATGTTGATGTCAACAAGATATTTTAAGGACTCTATTTTCCAATTCCTCCCTACCTTTGCAAGGCGTTTTTTCTCGTCGACTGTCTTCTTACGTTTGAGAATCAATTTATCACATTTCTACAAGCTGAAGACCACATGTCCTCAATTCGGCAATGGCTTCCACATATTTTATGTTGGTCACCTTTAGTTGTTCATTCTTAGCCTTAATATGCCAATAAAGAATATTATACTCTTCCAACGATATCTTTAGCTGCTCTATTTCCATGTTCTTTTCCTAGATTTGATCAATTACATAGGTCGTCGACATAGTAGCAGGGATTTTAGTATTAGGTAGGTCATCCTCGGGAGTACCATAATCAAATTGGTGAGGATCAAACAATTCAGGGTTATATTCCACATGACCATATTTGGAAGATAGGGAATCATGGGAAGGATTAATATATTCACATTCAAGACAGACGCTCCTAGGAAGATTTAACGAAGGAAAATCGAACTCGAGAAAATCAATTTGAGGGGAACCATGCTCAAGTAAAGGAGATGGATATAAAGAGATCTTTTTATTCTTCTTAGAGGGTTATGGTTCTGACTGAGGGGATTTTTCTAAATCAATTAAGGATAACCGAGATATATTTTGAGCTAAATTGGAGGGATTTACGGTTATGATTCTTGTGATATGACAAGGTGTTGAGGGTTTGAGAACGATAAGGTTTTTAGATGAATGTCATTGCTTCATGATTTTCTATGACACTGAGGCAAACATATTAATTAAAGGGGGTTGCGGTTCTTGGTCAGGAAGAGGTTCTAATTCATGACCTTCGCCTTGAAGAGAAACTTGAATGTGTGGAGAAGGAGGGATTTCAGAAAAAGGGAGGCCACAAAATATGTTCACAAAATTAGCCCAGGTATCCTTACGAATACACAATTCATCTTCAATAAGAATCTTAATCAAACCATGATGGTAAAGAATATTGTAAGGATTACCAGAGTGCTTTTGAACCCATCTTGACATCTTAGCTAGACTTTTGCAAAGAAACGATGGGAAATTCATTTCCAACCTAGCTTCGAAATGTAAAAGTAGGTGAACATGGTAATTCAAAGTAATTACATACCTTCCTTCGTAGGTTAAATATTTTTGCAACACATATAGTACATTTCGCCATTCGTCTTTCATCCAGTCATGAGGAAAACCCTTTTTCCAACTTGCAGACTGATGTTCTTCCTTTATAAATTGGGTACATACTGAGAATTCTATTGGTTTATTCTCAAAGCATCATTTCCCTCAACAAGGAAAGCCAAAGGCATGGGAAATTTTCTTCTCAGATACCTCCATGTTAAACTTACCAATATGAACGAATTTACCATCAAATCCTTGTGCAAAGTATAATGCTATTTCATCATCACACCGTCAGAACTTCTGAAAGAACTTATACCAATATGTGCCTTCAAACTTATATTTAAATGAATTGAACTCAGGAGGGCCTTCTAATACAGAGATAGAAGTCGGATCATGATGTTCAACCCCTTTCTTTCCATAATTTGCTTGGCATGATGCTCAGACTAGAAATTGGATGGAGTACAGAGGACGAAATAGGAACTGGTGAAATGGTGAAGGTTACTATGTAAGTGTATGACAAATCTATCATATTTTCTCAATTTCCTCCAATTATTTGAATGAAGGGTAAAAAATGAGACTGATTCGTACTCATCATTATTCAAATTCATGGCAAATAATGGATTGGCGAGGCTATTGAAAAGATAGTGTAATGATGAACCATTGTGCATGGAAAAATGAAAAAAGGAATTGAATTATGAATGGATAGTAAGAAAAATCATCATACTGTAAATGAGATGAATGAGATCTTCATCTCTAGGAACGACGTGCCATAGAGATGAAGATTATTTATAAGATAAAAGGGGGTTATAGAATGATGATGACAACAAAGATACGGTGAAAAGGGTATGATATGACAACAATCAAAGGGTGGTAAGTATTGTAAGTATAATTCATAATCAAATTTCCTTAAATTTAAAGAAATAAATATATTCAGAGAATAAATCGTTACCTCATATAAGATTTACCTTATAAGACCATGTACTTCAGAAAGACCTTGGATGCCAAAATTTCTGTTGCATGCTGTAATTGTTGTGACAAAATGGATTTTTTGTAACAATATAATATTTTCTGCTATAACATGCAAATGATTATGCTACTGCAATACTGAGAATGACACTTCTGATAGGTTGTTCAATGTCTGTGCTGAATGATACTGTACTGCTGTAGAAAATAGAGGAATAGATTGCTATGTACTAAAGTAAAAGATACAAACAATTAGAATTGTCCATGATTACAAAGTAAATAAATGCAAGGTCTTCATCCACGTCCTTCTCTTTGTGTAGATATACCTATGTGAATAAATTTATTGATGTCGAACACAGGTAGAAATCATTGGATTACCAACCAACGAGGAGAGTTGTCAACCAATGCGATATATTCCACCCTTAATGTTAATGGAAATCAAGTCACTTGGGACATCCTAACAATCATGAATAGATTTGCTGGATTCGAATGAACTGTAGAATTCATTTTCCAAGAAACATTAATGTATTTCTTTAACAGATGACAAGGATTCCCGCCATTAGGGAATGCAGGCTCTAGGGTACCCACTAATGTCTTGAGTTTCAAACCTAGAAAATGTTTCGAGGTCGATGGGTTGAAACTTGATGGAAGGAAAGCCTTAATGAATCTCCCATCATCCAACTGAGCACTGAACCAAATTGATTTTGCATATATGAAATAGACATCACCAATGAACTTTATTATGGAGTCTAGTCAGCTAGTTACCTAGTTTTCTAACTAGGCACCTGCTAGGCTATGCCAAAGCTGGTTTTCACAGCAGACCTTATTTTCCTCTTTACTTTTTTTCCCTTTTTATTATTATTATTTACTATACTAACCTACTCTACTAGAATTGAAAATATCCTTTCAAGTGTATGCATAGTTCCGGTGTAACCATGCACGAATCGGGATTCTTGGAATACTCCTATCCAATGTGAAAATATAGGTGTTAATAAGTAGCCAGATATGATGAATGAGCTTCTCACATGATCTGGATGTTAAGAATTGCTGAGAAATGGAGGTCAGGGATTGTATGACTAACTCATAGAAATGTTCAATGAATTCCCAATTTTCAAAGCTTCCTTGCCCAACATATTTCATTACTATACCGGGTGGATATTCTATTACATACTCCTCATGTGGTGCTAAGCAAGAAAGGAATTCTTCAATTTCAGGTTACAATTGTTGTTCTTCATCAACCTTCATCCATGATTCTTGGGCTCCTTCAACCAATGTGGAAGGATAGCCTAATGGATCTTCATGCTTTGTATGCCCATAGATCCATTGTCTCCTTTGTATATTATACGCCTCTTCAAATATGAGTCTAACATGAGAAAAAGGATCAAGGAAATTCTTTGTGGTAATGATCCCTTCTTTTCCCTATAAATTCTTGAACATCCTTAAGTTTCTATTGCTTCAAGAATCCTGCTTCATAAATGTATCAATAGGCAGGATATTATAGTGCCTCTTATGAAAAATTTTAATGTTTAAAAATCTTGTTGTAACATTAAGACAAACTACTTTAAGAAAGAAACATACTTCTTGCAAACTTGCAATTTATCAAGAAGGAAATAACCATACCCCAAAATAAATAAACACACTCTGCATAACACATTGTCATGAAGAAAAATAAAAACACTCGAGGAAAATAAAATTTGCAGAAACTAGACACACCTACAGAAAGTAATTCAAACACATGTATAAATAAACACACTTGTGAATAGGAAACTTACCTTCATGAAAAGGAACAACAAGGTTTTGGGGTGACCCACCAAAGTGGATGCATAAGGATGTCACACCATAGAAATTCTGTAGTGAAGTCATCTTTGCGTATTACCATTTCCCCTCCCCCTTTTTGTGAAATGTAAAGGAAACCTATCTATCGATACTTCAATCCATTTAGAATCTCCCCAACAACAATGCCAAAATGTTGGTGAATTTATATGTCAAATAATTCCTAGTATTAAATTGTGAACCTAGGGAGGTAGCTTGTGAGATGCAAACAGTATATGTGCAGGATTAAAGCTTACTCTATCATAATCTAACCTACTCTAGTAATCATCAACTATACTCAATATTAATATCCTAGTGCTAACTAAATCTTGTTAGGATTATAATCCTCCCTTCTCCAGTTCAGTCAATTATGTCTAAATCAGGAGTCCTTTCAGTCTATATTTAGTCACTAGCACCATTGGGTCCACTTTTCCTAATTGGGACACATGTACTAGTTAATAGAGTGTGTAGAACACTAATTGAGGCTAACTTCCATTGATTTCACCTGCATGCATCAGTTTAGAATCCTCCTAGATCAATCCGTACAATTTAGGAGCCACTGGGAGTGCTGACACCAACCTCCTTCAGTTGAGTTCAGTTGGTGACTAGTCAAGTTTAGTTAGGAGTCAGTTACATTCAGTTCTAGTATGTTACATTCAGTTCTACTCATTCAGTGCTACAAATGCATGGTTGCATGTGTGTGAGGTGCATTTACTCACCTACCACAGTCAGTTAGCTAGTTAATTGATAATTAAGACCGAGTTAGACACTTGAGTTGGGTTGTTGAACTCTGATAAGTGCTTTAGACATGTCTTGTTATCCATACAGTTAGGTAGAGTCAATCAATTCGAATTCCTCTCTCATGCATTTGAATTGACTGGTTATTAATACTAGTCTATTACATTGTAATTAATTATCCAATTACTTTTGATTAATGAAAGCATTCATAGCTGCAAGCCATTTTTTGCACCGTTTCATTCTTCATTTTTTGAGGAAAATTGTCTAATCTATATTGTGAGTTGTGTGTTTGTCCACATATCTATGTGATAAATTTTATATGGTATCAGAGCCTCAATAGGACAAGGCACTTCTCTTTTCTACAGATCTCATGTTGGGTCAAATTTTGTTTGAGCAAAATTTCTCCCTCCAACTCTGCACTAGAAGCGGCAAGTTTACCACAGAAATCCTAAGCAAAGGAATTGTTGATCAAGATTTATTGATTAACAAATATTGGTGTGATGAAAACTTAAAAATTTCAGGATGTATGACCTTACAGTGCCCCTTTTGTGTTTTTGCAGGTACAACTTCGAATGGATTCATCGGTTCCTCTTCTCACCCCATTCACAAGTTATTCAGAATGGAAGTTGAACATGATTGCATCTCTAAAGAGAGAAGATATCTATGAGGTATCTATTAGAATTGGTAAAGAGTCTTATGAGAATGAGAATGACTGGATAAATGCCGGTGATGGAGCTTTTGGAGCAATAGGTCCGTCTCTTTCTCCTAGCTTGCGCTACCTCACTAAATCTGTTGAATACCCAAAGGATCTATGAAAACATTTGGACAGAACCTTTGGAAAGAATAACGAGGAACATAATAGAACTTTGGAAATCACACCCAGTACCACAAGAGCTCTTGATCCAAAATTATTTTCCTCTACTCTCTTTGTTGAAATTGTTCAAGATGAAGAAGAAGCATAATCTTCTACACAGTCAATTTGTTGATGTATATGTAACTTTGGAATGTATTCTTCTATGTATTTTATATTATTATAACCCGATGTTTATTCCGGGATGTTTCTATTATGTATTTGAGTCATGTGGTCATGCCCCGATGTTCCGATCGGGAGGATTACAATGTAAACAAGTCATATCAAGTCATTGGGTAAGTCCCCACTGTTTAGGGGCACTTGAGTTATTATACACTAATTAAGGTGTAGGCTCGAGTAGTAATTATTAGGTTGAGTGCACTTCAAGTCAACGGAAGAATATAAATAGAGAGTGAGAGTCTCTCTATTTATCACTTGTGACTTAGCTCTCTTGCTCTCTCAAGTGTGGCGCACCTTTGGAGAAGGAAATCTTTGGCTTGACAGAAGACAGAAGGCTGCTGTTGTGTTGGGAGGTCATCTTACTGTTTTAGGATCACATCTTGTGGTGATACTATCTTAGAGGAAGTTGAGGGGTTTTCTCCATTTATGGTTTCCCCTCCTAAAATATTTGTGTCTCTTTTCTCTTGTGATGTGCTTATGTTATTGCTGTGCTTGTTATTCTCTCAGTGAAAATATCCTAACATAATGCTAGCTTAAATGTTGAAAAACTAACACAATTCGAATTGAAGAAAGTCTCCTTGCAGTGACTCCTTCTTCTGATGCTCTAGAAGTTTATGATATCTCATCTCCTCATATGGATGATACATAATTAGACATTCACATCTATGATATTGAATAAAAACACTTCTGCACTTCTATGCAAACATTCTCTAGTGATTCTCCTTTAAATTTTGTGCAAATTTTTCCAGTGATTGCTTCCGAAAGTGAAGAGGAATTTGCTTTCTCTCCCTCTAATGTTGTTGTTGGTGTGAAAATAAGTAATAACTTGGATATTTTAGAAAAAATATCAGAATTTAGGAGTGATCCATTCTCTCTCCTTGATCTATCTCTTCCAACAAATTCCTACAGGATTGCATGCACTAATATTCAGAATTTTGAAGAAGAAGAAAATTGTGCATGTAATGTCTCGGTGGACCATACTCTTGGATCTGATATGAACTTATTTGGATATGATATGATTTTATTTAGATATTATCTGATATATTTGGTTCAAATTCTAAATTCCAAGATCTTTTAGTCATGCTTGTAGTTTCTCTCACCAATTTCGGTGTGAAAAATCAAGTACCGCAATTCTTCTTCAAACTTGTTGCTGGGAATTTGATGTTAGTTTCCTCTTCTGAGGTTACTAATAGTTTATTTTGTGAATCATTAGTTATTTTTGAAGCTATATAAGATTATGGATCTCAAGCATTCACTCTCCACAGATTCAAGGCTTCTCTACCTTTGGTCACATGCTCATCTCCTCATAGAACTAGTAAAGAGGAAGACACTGTGCATCCACTTGAAAAATTGCTCCTAACACTTGGGGTTGATTTTATGATCCAAGAGGTCTCTAGATAGCTCAAACATTGATAGTCTCAAAGTGGCTCAAAAACCCCACCATTGTATAGTGCTTTTCGTGCTGATTCTGGAACACTTTTCATTTTGTTGGGACACGTACCTTAAGGGTCTTTAGTTTTGATAACTCCGCGGTTTTTGTGGAAGTTTGTAAGTGGAGTTACGACTCAAAATAGTCATAGGGGTGTCGGGGTTGAGTCAAAGCCCTCTTTTTTTAATTAACCCATGGTTTAAGTCCAGGGTTTAGGGTTCGGGGTGCCCATGGTTTAAGTCCATGGTTTTGTATTAGTGCGCTGTATAAATAGGCACTCTTGTAAAGAAGTGAGGTTAGGCCTTTGATGTAAGAGGAATTGATGCAAAGCTAAGGCTATTCTGTAAGAAAGGTTAAGTCCCAGCTGTGTGAGTGGATGACCTTTGCAACTATGTGCGCAGAGGGTTTTTGGTAATTGAGAAGATCTGCAGCTGTGTGCGCGGCTTTAAGGACTTGAAGGAATCTGCAGCTGAGTGCGCAGATCAGAACTGTGATTTTTGTAACGAGTTGAATAAAACATAGTTTTGTGGACGTAGCCCCTACACTGGGGGTGAACCACGTTATATCTGGTTTTGTGGTTCTTTGTGTTGTTTCTGTTTTGTCTTTCATGCATTGATAAATGTATATATCTGATAAGTAAGATCACTGCTAACAAATAGCTTCGCTGTGAATTCCCAGTAAAGGGTTAAGCAAGTCACTGTTTGTTTATCTATCTACGAAGTTATATATGTGAATGTCGAAGCTCTGTGTTATATGATTATAAGTTGTTAAAGGCTAAAGGTACAGTAATATCCCTCTTTTGCTTGCAGAAACCTGATTCTACGGCAACCCATAGCTATTTCAGGTGAGACTGCAACCTGTTCGCAGGTTGTTGCCGAAAGGGCCAACACTGTGGGTATTTTGTTGGTGTGAAGTGAATGGTATAAACCCAGGTCTGCCCTATTTCCCAACACATTTCATCAAACAGAGTCTGTATGACCAAGATATCACGTTCTGAAGTTTCTTGGGAACAATAAAAAGAAGAGCAGGTTGTGGGGCCCATAGGTTTCCACGTGGAAACACAGTCAGCATTGATGACGTGGCAGTGCAACCCACTTCTAATGACATGGCAGATGTTAACTGGGCAGTTGATGTGGCAGAGTGTGACTTGGCAGGGTGATGTGGCATATGAGTTGGCAATTGATGTGAATCAATATTATGTTGACATGTGTCACTTCCAAGCCAATGGGAAGCTGCCACATGGCAGTTCCCATTTGGCTGATTGTATAATTTTTTTATCATGGCAAGGAGTTTGGCACAATTGGTAAATAGTTAGTGAGGGTTTGGCACCATTGATAATTTTTTTTATCATGGCAAGGAATTTGGAACAATTGGTAAATAGTTAGTGAGGGTTTGGCATCATTAACACATTTGGCAAAGAGTTTGGCACATTTGGTGAATAGTTAGTGAGGGTTTGGCACCGTTGACACATTTGGCAAAGTTTAGCATGTAACATGGGCTGGTCTGAACCAAATATTTGGTTAAAACATATGGTTATAACAATATGCCAAAATGAGGCTGATGAGAATTGAACAAACAACCTTTTTGCCAACAAGATACTTATCACCACTCAACTAGCCATAAAATCCGAATGGTGTTCCTTGAATAGGATTTCAGGTTTTGTCCTTTTATTATTTGGTGCTTGTAGATGGGGTAAAAAAAAACACCAAGGTTAGGTTTTGAACCGCCAACCTATGGTTATAAAACCGAAGGCTTTTACCATTGTACGGGAGCAGACTTATGTAAAAGTTGCAATGCTATAATCTTATATGTGCTTGTAATAATGATTTGGGCATAACTTTGCCATCCTTAGTCCATTTTCTGAACAGAAAGAAGCATTGGAAATTTGAAGATGAGAGATATTTGTTGAAGGAGGCTTGGAGATAGAATTCAGAAGTCAAAGGATCAGAAATTTTGATGTAACAATAGAAAACAAAGCTTACATCATCAATAAAAGCGGATCCAAATTGAGAAGCAGTCCTGGAGACGTAGCCCAAAACACATGGGTGAACTCTATTATTAATCTTGTTTGTCTCTTCTTTTCTGCCATTCATGTCTATTTCAATTTGTAAAAGTTTTAGATTTGTGCATTTACAAGTTTAATTAATGCCATTTAATTAACGAAACTTTATTTTACAAACTATGTAATTTACATTCACAATTACAACTGCACACTAAGTTGAGATCTGACGAATCATGTTATGGTATCAGAGCAGGTTAACTGCTTGTGCAAGTTGTGAATGCTTACCAGATATAGGTTTCAGCGTGGTGAAGGAGAGCTTGAAACATTTGATCCAGAAATTGTCTTAAGAAGAAGAAAGAAAATGGCAAGCAAAGACTATCGAGAAGAAGATGAGAAGGCCTTCTACAAAGCTTTCTATCGGATGGCAGATAGAGCTGAAAAGTTGTTTGCAGATTATCAAGAAACGTTGGATAAGAAGAAAAGAAAGAAGGAGAAAGCAAAGGATAATGCTTCAGGAAAAGGAGAAGACCCTTCTGAACCTTCTTCTCCATCTTCTGAAAGTTCCAGTACTGCTTCTTTAAATCCAAGGAAACAACCTGAGAAGGATAAGTTTGATTTACCTTATTTGAAACTTGATATTAAGTTTGAATTACCTACATATAATGGTGAACTTAATGTAGAAAAAATAGATGATTGGATCAAGCAGATTGAGGTGTATTGCAGGATTCAAAATCTTGTGGATGACCAAGTCAAAATCCAGTTAGCTACTTTCTTTTTTAAAGGCACCGCACTCATCTGGTGGGAGAGTAAAACACAGGAAGACCTCCTTGCAAAAGGTAAAATTATCTATTCCTGGTATGAGTTTATTTCAGCATTAAAGAAGCAATTTTATCCATTAGGCTACATCCAACAAGCCATGATGGATTGGAAAAACTTAAAGCAAGGTAAAGGTTAGAATGTACAAGAGTACATTCGGGAATTCAGAAAGAGAGCTTTTATTTTGGGTATACTCTTTACACTCAAGAAACTCTTCTTAAGTTTATAGGAGGATTGCATAATTATTTGCATCATACAATACTTATGTCTAATCTGACTAACTTGGATGAGGTATGTGTGAAAGCCACACACATGGAGTCAAAAGGGAGTGGTGTTCATGATTTTTCTTCAGCTGAATCCAGTCAGTCAAAAGAAGGAAAGGCAAGAGGGAAAGGTAAGCATGCAACTACCATGAAGAAAGGGGATACAAAGCTTTCATGTTCACATTGCAGGAAGAAAGGGAATGAAGATGCAAAGTGTTGGATATTGCATCCGGAATTGAAACCGGAATGGTCTAAGGTTCCAGAAGGGAAGCAAAAGGCCACAACCATTGTTCAAGATCTTGGATCGGACTCTGATGATGAAACAAAGGTAACAATTGTGGGTTTGAAGGGTAAAACTCTTGTTGGAAATGATTCTAGCATTGGTTCTTCATGTGCTTCTACTTCTAGAAAGCATGTTGATTTGGAAGATGCTAAAAGGAATGAATTGTTTCACATAAGGGTTATCTCAAAACAAACTAAGATCGACACAATCATAGATAGTGGATCTCAAGTTAATCTAATTTCAGAAGAGATTGTTAAACAATTGGGATTGGAAACACAACCACATAAGAAGCCTTATCTGTTGGGATGGGTGTGCAAAGATAAAAGAATGCAAGTAACAAAACAATGCATTTTAAAGTTTTCAATAACATCTAAGTTTATAGATGAGGTTGAATTTGATGTGGTGCCATTGGACATCTGTGGGATTGTGTTGGGAAGCCCGTACTTGTATGATATAAAGGCTATCTTTTACAGGGAACAAAATCAGTATCTTTTGTTTAAGGAAGGAATCGACTACATTGTGCATTCTTATTCAATTAAAAGTAATAGAGCTTTAGTGACTATGGGACAATTGAAAGGGTAGTCAATGCAAGCAAGAATTTGACACTTGTATCTATGAAAGCTAAGGAAGAAAGCAATCCTAAGCATGAAATGGAAGTGTCAATGCATGAAAAATCTATGATGAACATTGTTCCTGTTAGGAAAGAAAAGCATGATGTGGGTGAATTCTCTTTCACATATTTATATTCAGTTTTGTTATTCATCTTTTTATTGTTTAGCTGTATATGGTTTATTGCAGCAACAGTGAATGTAGATGTGATAGTCAATGGGATTAATGTGCTTAGTAATGTCAGGGAAGTTGTGATTATTCTTGTAATGAGACAAATGTGTAGGTTCCAGGAAAAATGGATGAATGATACAGGATAAGTGAGATGAACATGCTCTTGCTTGAATTCTGAATAAAAACCACTTTTGGTAGACCAAAAGCTTCTTAGTGGGGAGGAATCATCCAGGAGGTCTCCAGATAGATTAAAAAATTGATAGTCTCAAAATGGCTTTAAAATCCCACCATTGCATAGTGCTTGTCGTGCTAATTCCGGAACACTTTTCGGTTCATCAAACAGAGTCCGTATGACCAAGATATTGCGTTTTGAAGTTTCTTGGGAACAGTAAAAAGAAGAGCAGGTTGTGGGGCCCATAGGCTGCCACGTGGTAGCACAGTCAGAATTGTTAACGTGGTAGTGGGACCCACTTCTAATGACATCGCAGCTGTTAACTGGGAAGTTGACGTGGCAGAGTGTGACTTGGCAGGGTGATGTGGCATATGAGTTGGCAATTGATGTGAACCAATATTATGGTAAGGAAAACGCCAAAGGAGAAATAATTTCTGGCGATAGTGAATACCATCATAACCTTTTTCATTCTCAAATTCGTTGTTCACAATAATGACAATCTCTTCATTGTTTCCCAAGCAACTCATGCTGTGGGAATCTGTGTCTTGATTACAAGCTCTTTAAGGAATGAAACTATGTTGTCTTATCACTTAGAACTCAAGAGCTTACTGTTATATTCTTAGTAGTGAGGGGGTACACATGGTGCTTGAATCTGCAAAATTTGTCCCCACTTTGTGGGTGATTTACATGATACGTTTCAAGTTGAAGGCCAATCATTTAGAAGATTTGGATATTTTTCCAATATATTATGTGGTAATTCCATGGTGTAGCACTTGCAGTTATTATCCATCCAACAACATCCTTGAGCCCATAGTATTGTAAACAAGATACTTTGGGACTTTTGTGTTTACCTTGAAGTTGTTGCAGTTTTACCCCATCTTCGCATGATGAAAAATACAAAGATAATTGAATCATTAACAACTCATTATGTGTTTGCATTGGGTATTGCAAGTTTTTTAAACTGTACAAATTGGCTTCTCCTGGTTTTGGATTGTCGTGGATACTTATTTATTGCTTTGGGAGATGGCTTCTAGCCATCCATGGTATTTTTGTAATAAATTGTTCATACTTTCTTTTTGGAATACTTTTTCTACTACTATGTTAAAAGTATTGTAGGTGGTCCACTTGTCATGCGACTTTCTTTAGGAGTGGATGTGTGATTTCAATCTAATAGTCGTACTAAAGCTACTATGGAACTAGTATATGATTTGGATCTAGTGACAATATCTTTCATTTTTAATTTTCTACAATTAATTATAGATAGATTTATAGATATGCAAAACATATGGATGTAGGAGTTTTACATCCGATACTGTGAGAGAATAGATGATGTACTGAAGTTGTTGGATTTTCAGGCCTCAGATATTTAAGGGTTCCATGATACAATTCTAATTCATCTTCTGATAGGCATAAAATGGATAAGGATGCCAAGCGAAGTGAAGTTTTGTAGATAGGTTTTTCAAATTACATGAACGTGGATGAAATGAGCTTGATAAATTAGTTTTCTCCTTTTGGCGAGATTGAATATATAACAATGTTTATTGTTTATACTTATTCCTTTGTCCAGTTCTGTAGTGTGGTGGAAACCTATAGGGATAAAGAAGCACTTCAATGGAAATTATTTAACAGTCCTTCAGTAGCATTTGTTTTTCAAAGAGTGAATTTGGTCCTATTGTTCATTGTAGGAATTCAGTAAATGGAACCTTGCCTTTCTCTCATAAAGTAGCTATCAATTCTGTAACTGGTTCAAAAGTTGTAGATAATATTAGATAGGAAAGGAATCATGGTATTTATAACCAATGGGGAATTAAGCATACCAAGTCCAAGTTTTAGTTCAAATATTGAGAGAATGCACTCTAGTCCAAACATCAACCTTTGGGGTCATGCTAATTGTATGAAGACAATCGGTGGTGGATATGATGACATAAGAGCATCAAGACTAGATTTTGATTTGGGAGTTACTAATATGGAAGCAAATGAACTTTCAGTGAACAATCCTAGTATAGAAAGAAGTTGACCCTCGAATCGGTCAAAGTAAATAACATAATGACTAACATTCTTATGTTGAATCATAATTGAGGATACATGATCATATCCTATATGTTGATATATATGCTGAAAACAAATTGATTTTCTATGTATTAGGAGTCTAATTCCAATCTAGATGTAGTTGTGGCTCTTGCAAAGCAGCTCTAGGTTTTCATCCTTGTCTTTTCTAATTTTGGTATTGCTTGAATATCCCTTCTTCTCCTTAACTGCTTTAGTTGGTGGCAGTGGTAGTGTCAATGGGTGGTCATATGGGATAGGGAAACTATCTATACCATTGACAAGGTTGGTGGCTTAGGAGTTTGGATGTCATAAATATAGTGAATGAATACCATTTTCTTTTTAGAAAAAAGTATAATGACTACAAAAATCTTATACTAGTTTATCATGCTTCCTTTGCCAAAATATCACTATGGAAAAGCATGTGGAACTAGGATTCAATTGATACTAATCTTGAAGTTCTTTATTGAAGTATATTCCATCCTTGTTTCTTGAATATCCAAACCATTTCTATGTTATCTACTTTAAAAGTTAAATACTGCATCTTTAAAACTCTGCAGCACTAGGAAATTGTACACCTAAATGATCTCTTAGCCAATTGAGAGATGGATATAAAAATTCAGTAAAAATCCCAGAAATTATATTTGTTAGTGATAGTCATAACACTATTATAGATATGATTTCTTTCTTTCATTTACCATACATGCATTTTGATTATATAAACTATTGGAATCCATAAACATTGTATCATTGTTACATGCCTTAGGAGCAGTGATGATTATGATACTTTTGTTTTGATTAACTAATGGATTGATATATCTAGTGTCCACACACTATATCTTATTATTCAAAAGCTTGACATAAATGTCTTGATTATTATTCAAATACAATCTTATTTGAAACAATGAGAGAAATCTTTGATTGCTATTTGAATTTATGTTGGTGTTGTTCTCTAGTGTGACTTTCATGCAATGCATTGTAATGACACATTATTGAAGTAGTTGTATAGCTAAACATGGCGAGTTCAAAACATTGATTCTTTCTAAACAAATATAAAAAATTAGATTTCTATAAGGGGTAGGAGGGTACAAGGAGTAACCTTATAACAAGGCTACATGTTATTAACAAAACTAGCAAGGTCTTGGTCTCCACATGTCCCCAATGTGTGTTTCCCACCTCCCATGTTCCTGTGCCCTAGAAACTTGGTAGAACAATGAAAATAAGTCTTAGAGCTCTTTTGTAAAGCTATAGGCATATGGATAAATAGCAGGAATCCAACTATCTCTCCATCTTGGTTTGAAGAAGAAGAAATTGACGTATATACTTATGTTGTTTCGTTACAAAAAGGTAGAAATTGATGAAGGAATTAAGCACCTGGGTTTTATGTTGAAGCCTAATATTTCTAGGTTTTTTTGTAAACACATTTCAAGGATGAAATTAGCAAGGGTGAGTTGTACAACTGATTGTACATTATTTTTATTGTTAGTAACTGTGGGTTTGGCACATTTCCCAAGGTGCTGGTACAGTACTGTATACTGAAATTAATTTATGTGTTGTATCATTTATTTCTCATCTTAATAATAAATTCTCTTGCATGTTGGTTCCCCATGGGGTGGGGTTTTTCCAGGTTCAAAGTTTGACCAAAAAATTGTGTGTTGAAGTGCCTTTCATCACTTCTATCATGAATTTCCTATGTATTAATTAGTGGATAATCTGCTAGTTTTATTATTTTTCTGCTGCTAAATTGCTACGAGAACAATGTAATAATTTACAAACACCATTCCTGTGTAATATGCTTTATATTATGTATGTATTTGATTAATACCATAGGTTTTGGAAGTATTTGACATAAGTTATTTATGATTGGACTGAACTTATTAATTCTTTTAACAATAAATACTTTTCTATATTTGGAGAAGGGTTGATCTAGAGGGTTGGAAAGGTTAAACAATGAGGCGAGGGGAGGATCCTTGGGTGGGAAGTAGTATGGAATGTAAGCTACATGTTAATATGATTTAGAAATTGAGGAATGACAAGATTGTTTCTTGTCTCAAATAAAAAAATGTGCACTTACAAACCTATGGGTGTAAGGCTAAATATCAGTTGAGAGATTAGGTTTTAGGGAATTGGAAGAAGTCATTTGGAGGAACCTATTGGAAAGCCTAAGATATAGCCATGTAAAAATATAATAAAATGAATAAGAGTTAATATGGGCACATGCACCTATAGGAGAATACACTCTAAACGAAGGGTGTAAGCACTTAAGAGAGGGAGGTGATAGAGAAAATTCATCCTGGTGGTGGAAACAATTATCGAAGTTTAAGTGCCCTTCCAAGAAAAAAAACATTCATGTGATATTTACTTCAAAACAAGGTTCTAACCTAGGATATCATATAGAAAATTAATCAGCAAGGTCCTAGTAGTTTTTATTTGTGCCAATCAAATGTAGAGACAAGTTGTCATTTATTCTTGCATTGTGGTTACGGTAAGCAGGTTTGGAAGGAACTAGAGGAAAACGATGGGAGCGATTATATCGGAAAAATTCCTAAAAGGGAAGATGATTTGCAACCTTTAATTAATATGAATCACTTGGGATATATCTGGCTAAGTAATATGACTACTGGTACAGGTGATTTCTAGAAATGATATGTTGATAATTCCCCCAGGCATATGCTCCAACAAGTAGTAGGAATGGTTTCAATGAATAAGTGGCATGCATAAAGTGTTAAACATTAATCCCCACTAAGAGGAATATAAAACTTCGACTCACAAGGTTAAAAGGATCCTAAACAACTATACTTTGTGTATTCAAAAGTGGTCAGGACTGTCTTATTAAACAATGCTACGAATGTAGGAAAGGTAACAAATTATAAAATATATTTGGATATTTAAGAAATATATAATCTATGATTATTATGTATCCTTGTAAGATATTCAATTTGTGGGTATCATGTGTCCCTTTATCTCAATTGAAAACATTCCATGCATTTAGATTTACTTCATAGGCTTGTTTTATTTGTATCCCTTGTGTAGTAACTAGTTGTTTCTTCTACATGATGTTCTAAGCAAAAATTCACAAACAAATTTAAGAGAACTTGGAATCCTAGAGACTTTTCTATAGGTTATGCTTTTGTGAAGCCATCTACATTTGACAACTCCACAAACATTTGTGGTTCAAACAAACTAGCATCTTTATCAAGGTGAGGTTTTGGTTCATGTTTTCTTATTAGTTTTTATCCATTTATTGTTTGCACCAACTCTTATTTGTTTTCTATATGATAATATACTAAGATATTATATTTGTATATCACAGTTCTGGTTTTCATGGCAGAAATGTCAACTTCAGTGGTGGGATTGATGGTTACCTGTGTATGGACCCTGTTTACCACACATGAAATGTAAGAAGCCAAGAAAGAGAATTTTAGAGTATGGAAGCTAACAAATTCATTCACTACCATTTGCATAGTAATAATTCAAGCTTTTAGGAAAGTCTTTTGGGATAACCTTGTTCAAAATAGCAAGAAAATTTGAAATTTTTTGTACAGAATAAGTTGGAAACTAGTCATAAATATGAACTTTGCTAAGGTGTAAGAAATGTTCCATTTTGACACGCCGAGAATATAAAAAGAAAGAAGGGGTATATATATAGTAGCCATGCAAAATTAGATATCTAGATATTGTGTGGATTTAGCTAGGCCTTCTCTTTGAGGACATACTTTATTGATTTGCTTCCCACTTTCAATACACTACTCTTGCAATGCCTAGAAGTCCCTTTTCGTGGTAGAAGATATCACTTGATGTTGATGTTGAGATAGACGTTGGCCATGATTTTGTGTTGTGGTGGAAATGTTACTTATTGGTACCTCATAACCATTATTTTCAATATTAAGATGCTGAGGATAACTCCTAGCAATATTTTTCCTGCATTCATCACCACCGCATAGAATTCCCACATGACTCACGAGTCCTAGTATTTGCTTTTTGAGTATCAATAAGCTTTCTTCCCAAATACATTTTGAGATGTATTTTGTATTTTGAGACATAGTTTTGCTCCAATTTTGAATCCTTGTCACATCACAAGTTGTTAGGGGAATTATGAATCAACAATGTCAGCATCCAAATCACTTGATCTGTAGGTTTGTGTCCTTGACTAACATTTCGTTTCCAGAAGGACTGAATGGTGAAGATCCTCCATTGTGAAATGCCCACTTTATAAGGTAGTTGAGGCATTTACGAGTAGTCCTAAAGGGGATTCATACCAGTTGTAAAGATATGAATGCCATCATGTAATATACAAAACTTGCGAAGGTGATGCTTGGCCGTAGAATTGCCCCTATTAAAATTTTGGTTAGTTCTTGAATGACTAACTCTATTTCTATTTAAGGATAATTATAAGCTCTTCCCAATGGTGGATTTATTATTCCACTTACACTTAGCTTGGTGTGAATTTACTGGCGTGTCTTCAGTGCCTTTTAATTTACCAAGTCTCGGGAATTATTTGGTAGCTAAGATCATCCTGTGGTAGTGTTTTTAGCTATTTGTTGGGGTGTCATATAGCCTTCAAGCTTGGCAGGGAAAGGAAACATCTAAAGCTAACCAATTGTCTAAACCACAAAGGTCATCATCTCGTGTTAAATTTAAGAGGGGCAAACAAAAATCAGGCACAATTGAGACTTTAGAAAGCAATGAGACTTGTGTACAGTGTGATGCCTCGTATAAATTTATAAATGATAGACAATTTAAGGTTACAATATTCCAATTTTTGTTTCATTTTTATTTTATTGACTCTTATTTTAACAACACATGTATACCTAACATTTGAATGAAATTGAAGGAGAAATAAGAAGACAAAAGACTCTGAGGAAAAGAGAGTAGCATACCTCAATGTTCATTAGAGTCATTTGCTGGCCAACACCAACACTTTCAGAATCACAAAAACCAGTCTGACTCAGTGGTGTTTGCTTGGTGCCTGCTCCTGAAGGAGCTGAAATCTGAGAAATACCTTGCCAAATTCTGAGTGACTCTTGATGGCGTGTTTCTTTGTGTAATTTTTCATCTGGAAACTTTTTGATTGGACTGTTGACGTGAATATTTTGATCTCCAAATGGAAGCTTCTTTGAAGTGGCGTGTATTTGGAGTTACTTGGAAGATCTTGATGGAATACCTTCACAGTTATGGTTGCTGAATGAAGATCCCATGATAAAACATTTTTCTATTGAAATAAGGTTTTCAGATCCATTTAGTGGACTTTTCTTTTTTTTAATACTACAGAGTTTTCAAACACTTTGGTTGCTTCAAAAGTGACTCTACATTTTTTGAAGGTCTTAGGCACATTTGTATAATATTTGTACATACATTTTGTTAACTATCTTAGATGTCCTCTTTCAGTAGTCACCTAGAGAAGTTGATTGTATGGAAGGCCAATGGGAAAAAAGTTCTATGTGCAGTGGTTCTCTAATGAAACTATAGAAGAGATTGTAGAATCTTTGGTCATACTCTTATGCTCACTCATCTTGTCTTTACCATAGACACTAGAATTTTTTTTCTATGTTAATGCAACCATGCCCCTTTATAAATCAGGTAGAAACGAGCGGTATGGAGGGGAATGAATGGGTCAATGACACTATGAAAAATATCAAGGGGTCTTCTCTAATTGGCTTGAAGACGACCTTATAATCGGTAATCTCTTTCTTTCCCACCATCTAGTGGATTTTCAAATTTCAATCAATGATCTATTTTGACTAGCCATGTATTTTCCCTTGAATAAATTTCAAAAGGAAGGGAACAAATTATGCAACCTTCCCTAGATGCATATGAGATTATGGTTTTCCTTTCAATAGGATTTTCATCCAATGCAGGCCTCACTGCACATTTATAGGAAAGAGATTAAGTGTCTTTCCTCGTATGTTTGTCCCATGGTATGCTCTTCTCCCAAGTGGTTGGGCGCCACCTGTCAGATTTGGATCAATTTATATTGTATTCAAGATGGAAACCACATATTTGATTGTTTTTGGAAATTCCATTTTAGCATACAGATACAATGCAATTTTAATTTTCAAAGGAAAATGTTCCATAAAACTAATATAATGTTTCTCAAGAGCACTTCATGTTTTTTATCTACCATCATCTTAAAAAATGATATAGAAACATGTACCTCATGTTTTTTATCTATCATCTTTTCAGATCTATTGCGAAAAATTGTGATGGAGCAATGCTCTTCTTTCATTGTTTTTGTTGAGGACCCTATGCTTAGTCTATTATAGTTAAACGTTAAATTGAAATATTATTCAATTGAAGTAAACTTAATTTTTTTATGTAGTGTATTTATAGTGTTCTGTTTACACCAGAAATTGGAAGAATTAGAGAAGAATTTAGTTGATTTGAACACTGGAAATAGTAACATTGTCAGAGAAACAATTGACGACTTCTCTCTTTGAGTCCATCCCGGGGAGAAGAGAATTCTTCATAAGTAAGAAAATAAAAATTTCTGGAAAATAAGTGGTAGTGATGGAAGCCTTGTGTGTTTATATTTATTGGTTTGGAGTTGAGGATTCTAGATATAGCTCGAGTCTTCCAGATATTTGTCTCTATGCAGTAGTTCTCTAATTTACAAGTGCTTCTCCAAAGACACTATAGAAGAGATTGTAGAATATCATATGATACTATTATACCCACTCCTTATCTTGTCTTTACCATAAACATTATAATTGTTTTCAATGTTAATGCAACCATGCCCCTTTATCACACAGGAAACAATGAGCGATATGGAGGGGAATGAATGGGTCAACGATAGCATGAAAAATATCAAGGTATATTCTCCAATTGGTTTTAAGATGACCTTACAATTCGTAATCTCTTTCTTTTCCACCATCTAGTGGATTTTCAAATTTCAATCAATGACCTTTTTAACTAGATGTGTCTTTTCCCTTGAATAGATTTCAAAATGAAGGGAACAAATTATGAAACCTGCCCTAGATGCATATGAGATGATGGTTTTACTTTCATTAGGATTTACATCTAATGCAGGCCTCACTACACATTTATAGGAAAGAGGCTAAGTGTCCGACCTCGTATATTTGTTCCACGGTATGCTCTTTTCCCAAGTGGTTGGGTGCCATGTGTCAGATTTGGATCAAATTATATTGTATTCAAGATGGAACTCACATATCTGACTGTTTTTGGAAATTACATTTTAGCATACAGATCTAATGCAATTTTAATTTTCAAAAGAAAATGTTCCATAAAAATTGATAGAATGTTTCTCAAGAGCACTTCATGTTTTTTTTATCTACCATCTTCTTGAAAACTGATATAGAAACATGTACCTCATGTTTTTGATCTATCATCTTTTCAGATCTATTGCAAAATATTGTGATGGAATAATGCTCTGCTTTCACCGTCTTTGTTGAGGACCCTATGCTTAGTATATTATAGTTAAAATTTCAATTGAAATATTATTCAATTGAAGTAAATTTATTTTTTTTATGTAGTGTATTTATAGTGTCCTATTTACATCAGAAACTAGAAGAATTAGAGAAGCGTTTAGTTGTTTTGAACACTGGAAATAGGAACATTGCTAGAGCAACAATGGAGGAATTCTCTCTTTGAGTCCATCCTGGGGAGAAGAGAATTCTTCATAAGTAAGAAAATAAAAGTTTTGGAAAATAGGTGGTAGTGATGGAAACCTTTTGTGTTTATATTTATTGTTTTGGAGTTGATGATTCTAGATATAGCTCGAGTCTTCCAGATATTTGTCTCTATGTAGTGGTTCTATGATTGATAAGTGCTTCTCCAATGACACTGTAGAAGAGACTATAGAAACTCTGATGATACTCTTATACTCACTCTTTATCTTGTCTTTACCATAGACATTATAATTGTTTTCGATATTAATGAAACCATGCCCCTTTATCAAACAGGAAGAAATGAGACATATGGAGGGGAATGAATGGGTCAACGACACTATGAAAAACCTCAAGGTATCTTGTCCAATTGGATTGAATATGACCTGAAAATCAGTAATTTCTTTCTTTCCCACCATCTATTGTATTTTTAAATTTCAATCAATGATATGTTTTGAATAGTCGTGTCTTTTACCATCTGATATATTATGGATATTGCTCAGGCCAATCTTCTATATTAGCTGACACCTAAGTCACTTGGTTTGTGTTTGTGTTCAAGCTCGAATTCGGTGACACTCAAAAGTTGTGTAAACTAAATAAAAACAGAAATAACCCCAACTATGTAAAGCATACATTAGTTTGATCTTTTGACACTTATGACTTGACATGTTACTACAAGTATCTTTCATTGCATGTGATCATGTCTAGTGTGTAAGATATTTGTTTGTAATATCTTTACTTTAGTTTCTAGCAAATGTGTGTTAGGATATTTAAACACTTAGGAGTTAGTTAAGATCAACTTATGTAATATATCCGTTAGGTAAAAGTGTGTTTCTTTAGTATGCATTTGTATGCATTTGTAAATATTCTAATCCGACGGTCACGATATGTTCTAGACATAGAATGATCTGACGGTTCAACTTCTCTTAGATCATACCTACCATTGATCCGTGGCTTAACACCCGATTGGTCTATGATCTCTATTTAAAGAGCATAGAGGGTCCTTGGCTAGTTGATCAATTATGAGAAGCTCATGTAACTTTCTTTCTTTTGCATAATAAATTGCTCCAAGTAGCTATTTGGCTGGGGCCTTGGACTGTTTCCCTCTCGAGGGTTTTAACCACGTGACAAACATTGGTGTATTGATCTGTGATTTGTTTGTGTGAAGCGGTTGTTCTTGGTGTTTGGTCCTTTGGGAGTACCCTTTGTACCCTAACATGGTATCAGAGCTTTTATGAAGAGCCACTTTCGGTTTTGATCTAGATCTGGAACCGGTGTCGCCGAAACTTTGAAAGGGTTTCTGGTTCTAGTTTTTTTGTGCATTTGTGGCCTGTGGGAGCTATTCCATTGCATCCGGAGCATCGTTTCCATTGGGAAATAGTTTTCGTTTCACCGAAAACCGTTTCCGTTTGCTCTAGAAACACCCATTTCGACAAATCTGAAGGTATAATGTTACAGTGACGGATTTGTTTTATTTTTTTTTATAAATCTCTCATATTTATCAGTTTATTATTAGATCTTTTATTTTTTTGGTCTCAGACTGTTGTTTTCCCTGTCTGCGTATGCTCTTTGCCGTGCACCTTGCACGATCGCGGTGAATCAGAAACAGTAAGGGAAAGTTTTTTTTCTTGTCTTCTCGGCTACGTATGCTCTTTGCCGTGCACCTTGTGCGATCACGGCAAATCAGAAACAACGAGAAAACTTGAAAACGTAGACTTTTCGGGTAAGCTAACCAAGATCTAACCCCATTGTGTGGAAATTTTTTTTTTGTTTTTCATTTTTTTTGTGATTTGCAGGAAAAGAAAGCAAGCATGGAAAACGAGAGAGAAGAGTACAAAAAAAAAGGGCCCCCTTCCTCTTTCCATAGTTTTACGTACCTTTTAAACTTAGCTCACTTGGTCCAAAGTTGCTTTACACCTTGATAAGTTTTGAGTTCAAATCTTATCAAGCTACTTTTTAGTGCATGCAATTTCTATTTTCAAGTTACTTTATTATAAAAGTGCATCTCACATTAATAAAATAAAATAAAAGTGAGTCACTTAAGTCTTTTAATTTATTTCCGCACTATTTAAAAGTACATTATTGTAAAAGTGAACCTCACTTATTCTACAAAAGTGATTCACTTCAAAGCAACTTTATTGTAAAGTGATTGTCAAAGGTTGATCTTTGGAAGAGGGGGGTTCTTTTTTTTAGTTGGTCAAGTTAATATCTACCACGTCACTATTGGGGACATCTTCAACATTTTCTTTGATCAAGCATAATTTCATCATCCGGAATCAGTTTTAACTGTCGTTTTTTTTAAAACCGCATATTTTTTCGAGCTCTTTGCATCTAGATAGTTAGTTTCTGTTTTTTCAACCATTATTATATAGTATGGCCGCCCCTTGTGATATTATACTTACAAGTTCAAACTATTTCTCATGGAAATCTCGTATGGAGGATGTTCTGCGAAGTAGGGGACTTTTCAGGATAACCTCAGGGAAAGAAATAGAACCCACTAATAATGATAAGAAAATTAAATGGGAAAATAGATGCGATGAAGCTCATGGATTGATTGGGATGTCAATCTTTACTGATTTGCGATTCCACATATCTGGCATTGATGAACCTGATAAAGCTTGGGAAAAGTTGGAATCTGTGTTTGGTAAACACAATGAAATTCGGGGTCATCAACTTGAGAATGAGTTGATTTCCTTGAATCCCAATGATTTTTCTTGCATTCAAGACTATTGATCTAAGTATAAAACTCTTAGACTACTATGTGCAGAATGCAAGATTAAGAAAGAAGACAAACAATGTATTTATCATATTCTTTCCAAACTTAGACCTGCATATTTTGTTTTTGTATCTACATTCAACTCCATGAAAGAATCATTGGCTGCATCCATCTATGTAGAGCCTAGTCTTGAATCCTTTTGTGATTCCTTAATTAGAGAGCAAGATAAGCTCATTCATCTTGGAATAATTAACAATGCAGATACATCTGGGAAAGCCTTATTGTCCCAACAGAAAGAAAAGTCCAAGCCTCCTAAGAAACAGAATTTTCGCAATAATAAGCAAAACAAAAAGGGTCCCAAACCCTCTCAGTCAGCTCCTTCTTCAAAAAATGACAAAGGATCCAAGCAAAAAGGAAAGAAGACTGAGCGTCATTGCAATTTTTGTGGGAAAGATAATCATGATAAATCTAAATGTTTTAAGAAGATAGCAGCCTTGGAAGAAGCAATGAAGAAGCACCACATCAGCCTTGATTCGTCTTCAGAATCTAACTCTCATGGACATACACTTTGTGCTTCTGGTTACTCTTATATTGCATCTTCCTCTTCTACTTCAAATGAATGGCTCATTGATTCTGGAGCATCTTATCATATGTCTAAGGATAAAGCCATCTTTTCTACTATGCATGAATGTAACACCAAACAAATATTTGTTGGTGATGATAGATCTCTAAGTGTTGTAGGATCTGGAACAGTTTCCAGTAGAAAATGGTCATTTTAGTGATGTACTATGTGTTCCAAAAATTTCCTGCAATTTGTTATCAGTCTATCAAATTACTCATTCAGGTGAAGGTAAAACTATGATGTTTACACCTCACCAAGTTGTAATCAAGGATTTTAAAAATCCTCAAAGTGTCCTTGCTATTGGAACTGTTGATGATATTACCAGGTTGTACAAATTTAACAACTTTCGGTCATCACCTTTTCCTTCTGTTTTTGTTGCTCATAGTGATAACTTGAGCAAAATTTGGCATGAGTGATTTGGTCACTTAAATTATCGCTCATTGCAACAACTATGTAAAGACAATATGGTGACTGGTCTTACACTGGTATCTTGCAAGGATGGTGTTTGTTCCGGTTGTGTACTCGAAAAACATCATCGGGACAGTTTTGACAAACGTGCCTATTGGCACGCCTCGGTTCCCTTGGAGCTTGTGCATAGTGACTTGTGTGGCCCTCTTCCATCTGATTCCTTTTCTGGTTTCAAATATTTCTTAACTTTCATTGATGACTACTCCAGATGCACTTGGGTTTACTTCCTAAAACTTAAGAGCGAAGTATTTAACATGTTCTTGGCCTACAAGGCCCTTGTTGAAAAACAATCTGGTCATCAAATTATTAAGTTAAGATCTGACAATGGAGGAGAATATGTTAACAAAAAGTTCACTACTTTTTGCACTAAACAAGGAATCCAACAACAGCACATTGTTCCATATACACCACAACAAAATGGTGTTGCTGAAAGGAAGAACCACACTTTAAAAGAAACGACTAATTTTATGATCCAATCTAAGGGACTAAGTCTTCAATATTGGGCTGAGGCCATAAATTGTGCAAATTACATAGTTAATCGCACACCCACTAAAGTTTTACAAGGTATAACACCGGAAGAAGCATGGAGTAAAATTAAACCAGATGTAAGTCACTTTCGTGTGTTTGGTTGTGAAGCATGGGCTCACATTCCGGATGAAAAACAGAAAGCATTGCAGCCTAAAAGTGAAAAGTGCATATTTGTTGGATATTCTGAAGATGTAAAAGGTTATAGACTTCTTCAGCCACATTCTCATGATATAATCATTAGAAGAGATGTTAAATTTGATGAAAATCTCTTGGCCTGCGAGCCTAACTTGGCAGGTGTGCCATCTTTGGCCTGTGAGCCTGATTCGGTGAATGTGCCTTCTTCTTCTTGTTCTTCCAGCTTCCTTGACAGGTTTCCAACTCCAGTTTCTGATGATGACAGTGAGGATGAAAATCCACCTCTGCCTGCTCATGTTCCTCCAATTGCACCAGCACCAATACTTCCTCTATGGGTCCATTCAACATGTGAAGCAACTGGTGATCTTGCCAGTGATCCTAGGGATCCACTTCGAACAAGTTCTTAGTTTCAGCAAGCCTCTTCCCTTTTGGCTCAAGTTTTTGAGAATCATGATCCAGAAACTTTTGCATAAGCTTCAGGAAATCCAGATTGGGATGCAGCTATGGATGAAGAATATCGTTCCTTAATGGCAAACGATACTTGGGATCTTGTTCCTCTTCCGAAAGGAAGAAAGCTTGTCAGATGTAAATGGGTCTACAGAACTAAGTATGCATCAGATGGTAGTGTTGAAAGACTTAAGGCAAGGTTAGTTGCCAAAGTTTTTTCCCAATTTGAAGGGATTGACTACAATGAAACCTTTGCCCCTGTAGCAAAAATGAAGTCCATCCACCTTGTTCTTTCCCTTGCAGCCTTACATAACTGGGAAGTCCATCAAATGGATGTCAAGTCAGCCTTCTTACATGGTGATTTACATGAGGAAATTTACATGGAACAACCTCATGGATATGTTCAGAATAACTCTAGCCTTGTTTGTCTCCTTAAGAAATCCTTATATGGTCTTAAGCAAGCTCCTAGAGCTTGGTATGCCAAAATGGATAACTTTATCCTTGACACTGGTTTTTCTAGATGCCATTTTGCCCCAATGTCTATACCAAGAAAGTAGGAAACCATCTCATCATACTTGTTCTTTATGTTGATGATCTTATCCTTACTAGTAGTGATCCTAACCTTATAACCCATGTGAAATCTAGTCTTAAGCAAAATTTTGAAATGTTAGACTTAGGACATTTGCATTATTTTCTTGGTCTCAAAGTCTTGCAAACCAAATAATAAATCTTTCTTTCCTAGTCTAAGTATGCTTGTGACCTTCTTCGTCGCTTCCACATGGAAGATTGTAAACCAGCCCCTTCTCCCTTCCAGTCTGGAGTCAAACTTTCTACCACTTGTACTTCCCCTAAAGTAGATTCCACCTTTTATTGTCAGCTTGTTGGTAGTCTTTTATACTTGACTCATTCTCGTCCTGACCTTTCCTTTGCCGTTGGTCGTGTTTCCCATTACATGCAAACTCCTCATGAAAGTCACTGGAAAGCAGCAAAAAGAATACTTCGATATATTCGAGGTACAATTCAGTTTGGGATTCATTACAGTACAAGGGGGAAACCTTTGTTGGTTGGTTTGACTGATTCAGATTGGGCTAGTGATCCTGATGATTGGAAGTCTATTGCAGGTTATGTTTTCAATCTGGGATCTGGACCTGTCACTTGGGCTTGTAAGAAACAACAAGCTCTTGCTCTTTCTTCAGCAGAAGAAGAATATCAAGCCGCAGTTAATGCTAGTTAGGAAGCTTTATGGCTTCGACAGATCCTTTCAGAGTTTGGATTCGAGCAACATCATCCTACTCCACTTTGGTGCGACAATCAACGTGCCATCAAGCTTGCCAAAGATCCAGTTCTACATCAGCGCAACAAACACATTGAGCTACACATGCACTTCATCAGAAATCTTGTTCATGATCATGTTATTGAAGTGCTGTATTGTCCTACAGATGATCAAGTTGCAGACATATTCACCAATTCTCTTACAAAAGCAAAGTTTTCTAAACTTCGGTCTATGTTAGGAGTTCATGAATGTGTCCTTAAGGGGGGATAGGCTCTAATGCCTCCTTCCTTTTCCTAATAGTGTCACTTTTGTAAATCCTTCAATCCTATCCCAAGTTTTTCTTAAGGGGGGATGTTAGGATATTTAGACACTTAGGAGTTAGTTAAGATCAACTTATGTAATATATCCGTTAGGTAAAAGTGTGTTTCTTTAGTATGCATTAGTATGCATTTGTAAATATTCTAATCCGACGGTCACGATATGTTCTAGACATAGAATGATCCGATGGTTCAACTTCTCTTAGATCATACCTACCATTGATCCGTGGCTTAACACCTGATTGGTCTATGATCTCTATTTAAAGAGCATAGAGGGTCCTTGGTTAGTTGATCGATTATGAGAAGCTAATGTAACTTTATTTCTTTTGCATAATAAATTGCTCCAAGTAGCTATTTGGCTGGGGCCATGGACTGTTTCCCTCTCGAGGGTTTTAACCACGTGACAAACATTGGTGTATTGATCTGTGATCTGTTTGTGTGAAGCGGTTGTTCTTGGTGTTCGGTCCTTTGGGAGTACCCTGTGTACCCTAACAATTTGTGTCCGAGTCTACTTTGCATCTAGTCTGGATTCTCAGACATTCTTTGGAGTTAAAGTGGTTCAAGTTTATTTACATTTATTTTTCATAAAAATGATTGTTATCACTAAAAACCCCTATTTGGAAGTGTTGGATAAGTAGTTGTCTCTGATTGGAGATGCTAAACACTTGAAGCTCATTCCCATAGAAGTGTTGTGTCTTGCATTCTTATACTTAATGTAGTAAACTATTTCCTAGGTCCAATGGATAAGGCATTAATATCCTCATCTAGTCCTCCTTATTTCTTTTCTCATTTACACTGATTATGTGAGGGTTTTATTACATAATCACCTTGTGTTTTCCCATCAAAACTCTCATAATATTAATTTAGGGAAACACCCCTAGAGCTGGCATGAACTAACCCGAAGTCCAAGGGAGAATGGTGAGGTGACAATGGCCACTTCCTTGAGTTATTGAGTTTGTTGTAGGGCTGCCTTTAGCTTGCAACTATAAAAACCCTACAAATTTTCAGCTAACACATGGTTTGAATTTAAGAGAGGTTTAACAATACAGTACTTATCCCACATTATCATTTGAACACTTGTTGAGACACTTTTGGAGTCTTGTTTCAAGTCAATTTCAGTAGTAAACTTATCCCTAGATAAACTCTGTACTCAACTAGCCAATTCTAGAAACCCATAACAGTCATATAGCCTCCGCTAGGGCATGAGACATCACACTCAGGCATATCATACTTGGAACATATTTTCATAACATAAAGGACTTGTTGTCATTGGCACTTGGAATGGCTTGTAGCCAACAATGATGACCCTTTTCTGAGCATATTTTTGTGACAGATTGGTGATTTTGTAGGACTG
The DNA here is from genome assembly GCA_001517045.1 of Pseudotsuga menziesii. Classification (NCBI taxonomy): domain Eukaryota; kingdom Viridiplantae; phylum Streptophyta; class Pinopsida; order Pinales; family Pinaceae; genus Pseudotsuga; species Pseudotsuga menziesii. The sequence goes on along the minus strand of LPNX010470351.1, from coordinate 127,330 downwards.
TATAACAAACTTGGAGGAAACCAAAGATCAAGATAACCTTAACACTCCCATAAATCCACATTTGAAGTTTCTGTAGTAGCCCCTCTGGATAGATATGAGATAAGGGTTTAGGATGCCATTTAGTAATCTAGACCTACTTATGAAGGCACAAGATTTGGCGTCTCACATGGGGAACAACATATGATTTAGTAACTGTATTCATGAAAACCTTCCTATTGTTTAAACAAAAGGCAAGTATTATATTGAAAGGCTGTTAACAATTCTCTCAGGTCATAGAACATCCTCTTTGCTATTAGGCTGATATTTTGAAGCATCTAGAATTATTCTTTATGGCAGCATTTTGATGAATCCTGAGCATCACTTTCAGGATTAGCTAGTTTTATACTTGAAGCACATTTGGATATAAGCGAGAGGCCATTTGCATAAACACTCTGAGAGGTGAGAAAACAAGATTGACTCAAATCATCCTTGAATTTTATGGTGACGAAGATGAAACCATGTCCCAAGGGGAATGCTTGTGGAAGCCTTGCGTATTCTCTGTTTGAACAGACCTTAGATTTTTTTGTAGCATCCCTTGAACAACATGCAATTGCCTCATTTAGGTCTCATTTTAGTATGCCCTACCATGGCATTCATACCTAAGAAAAGGAATCTTCTGATTGGCGCAGCTTTATGCCAATGGCATAACCGTTGTAGCTAGTATTCTTAAAAAATATGAGGCAACCCTAACCAGTGGTGGCATATATTAGTTAAGGATATATGATTTTCATCGAAGGATCCTGGAGGTTCACATGAGAATTGCATAATGTATTGACCCTCATCTTTATGAAAAGGTTTTTATAGAATTCCACCAATTGTTTCCATAATAGAATATCAAACTTCTTAGTAAACAATTTTGCATGCTACTAATTACCTGAGTGTATTTCAACTGCATTTTACCACTACCATACCCAGCGGAAAGCACAATAAATCATTTCAGTACCTCAGGTATTTTCTTCATCACTAGACTAGTACAATAACATGATCGAAGTTTCCTTGGCACATGAGATTGGCACCGACATCAAGGAAATAGTCATCTAATGCAGAGCACAATAGTTGCAATGCATTATGAGTATAATCCCAATGGCATAGGCTAATTATCAACGCTTTTTAGCTCAAACAATAATAAAAGAGACACACGCTCTACTTTCCCAAGGCTACTTCCTACTGATTTTTGGTGGAAAAAAACTCAGTTTCATGGTAAATATATCATAAGAAATATCTTGATTGACGCGGTTTGAAATTTATTTTGATAACATGTACCAAAATGGACAAGAACCCTTACATTTTCTGCAAGCAACAAAGACGATGCACTAGTGATTGGGAGCTAACGCCATCTCAAATGGACAAGTACTCCAGAAACCTATGAATCTGTCAATGTAATGGTAAGTGTGGTGATTTGTTCATGCATATAGAATACTTATATAATAGAATTTGGGTAAGCTAGAGATGAATGTTGACGATAGATAAGAATATGTTGTCCCATAAAAATAAAATTACTCTCATCGTAGTCTAAGATATTAAAATGAGTATTGTGGAAATTTGTAGATTAGTAATCATGCCATAGTCAAGGTGTCATACTTTCAAGTTACATTAATTGTATCCTTAGGCGATTTTATTTTGAGCACCTAAGATGTATGGTTAACTATGAATGACTAAGTAAAGAATTGTTTTTGAACAATCATTCACAAAATTACAGTTTAGAAGCTTTATGAGTTTTAAAGTTTAGAAAGGTGAATGCTATTTTTTTGGTTGCACATATATATCAGTAAAGTAGGCATAACCAACCAAAATTTTGGTTTTTGCATTTTTTTTCCAGGTACTATTTCTTTTTGAGAGGGTGTTGGTGGGTGTTGGCTTTGATTGCAACCATATGTTATTTATGGAAGACAACATCGGAACATGGTAGAAAATAGTTTTAATTGATGGTGAACTTGTAATTTTTGGTTTATTTGCTCTGCTACATAAAACTAAATCTAGGAGATGAGATAAATCAGGTACCATCTTATGTGTATCTCAAATATTTATATCTTATAATGTTTAAATATCTTAGGAGTTTTGTAAAATTTCTGGATGAAAGAAAGTCCTCTCCAACTAGCTCCAAATATGGTCACAGGTATGATAATATTTTGTTGATTAATTAAATGTATATGTAGATTTTGAAGACAAACACTCTCATGAAACAAATTTGTGTAGACCTAGTTGTGATTTTAAAGACAGACAATTTAGTTTTGGGACAAATTATTCTAGTACCATCTGCTTTATTACAATGTCTCCTTTGTTATTTTTGGACTCGGGAGCGAAGTATTCCATTAGATTCTCTAGTTCTTTAGTTCCTAGCCATTCATTTGATTTTTAAATTTTAAATCTTGGTGTAAGAGATGTTCTCGATCCATTGCATTTGTTTTTATACATCAAAGATCCATCATCGCATTATAAAACTCGTTAGGTTCTTTAGTTCTTAATTGTTATGAAGGCCATGAACCTGCCTAATTAGCTTCTAATTGAGCTATTAGCCTAATTCTATGCTATATCCTCCTAAAGTTGGTTGTCATGATATGTTTGATAGTAATGACGATCCATGAGTTGTTTGTTTGGTATGCATATTGGTGTTCAGTTTACAAAAAGGGTTGGTGACATTAACCAATGAATTTTACTTATAATTGTATTGAAAAATTAAAATGTATCTAAGCTAGTGTTTCAAAAGATATATTTTTTTCATTATTTGGTTTGTGCCTGTAGTTTTCAGAAGCTTTCTGAAAGTTTTATGGTAAAGAAAAACATGGGGCAAACATTGATGTAGTTGAGCCATCTAAGGCTCCTGGAGGTTCACATGAGAATTGCATAACATATTGAACCTCATCTTTATTAAAATGTTTTTACAGAATTCCACCAATTGTTTCCATAATAGAATATCAAACTTCTTAGTAAACAATTTTGCATGGTACTAATTACCTGTGTGTATTTCAGGTGCATTTTGCCACTACCATGCCTAGGGGAAAGCACAATAAAGCATTTCAGTACCTCAGCTATTTTCTTCATCCCTAGATATATATCAAAGGTGTCATTGTCTAATCTAGTTCATTGTTTTTCTACTTTACAAGTGAGATTTTTTTATTGTATTTGCAGTAGTGAACTTAACTACGTGGGCCATTGAGTATGAAGAGCCTGTTGCCGAGGCTCTGCCATTGAGTATGAAGAGCTTGCTGCTAATGCTTTCAAGCTGCTAAGTATTGGTTAATTGATGCTGTTGCAGGATCTAAGTATGGCTTAGCAGCCAAGTACAAGTGGGATGGTTTAGCCATTGCAATATGTTGAAAATTCATTGATGTACTACTAGATGATTTTCATGTAAAATTATACGAAGATAGTTTTTTAGAAAACTCTTATTTATTGTATTACTTGAGATTTCATATAATGTAATTTTTGTGGTTTAAAATTTTATATGGTTGTACTTTATATTATTTATAAGTGTTGTAATTAACTAATTAATGTGACATTACATAATGTTATCTCCCAAAATAATTTATTTTGATAGTATGAAGAATTTAACCCATGCAATGAAGGATATGAATATCACTGACAGTTTGAAAGCCTCTGTTTTTTATTTGGATGAAAATTTCACAAGTTGTAGCTTTCGGTGGCTTAGGACAGGACTATCATAGCTCATTAACCACCGAAAAGCTATGTTTCGGCGGTAAAACAGTTGAACGCGAGCCAAAGGAAAACCACCAAAAGCAGTCTGAGCAAGCAGAGTTAAAGTAACACTTTCGGTGGATTAGGCGAGACTACAGGAACTCATTAGACACCGAAAAGGAGCGCTTTCAGCAGACTAGAAAGAGAGATAAAAGGGGTTTAAACCACCGAAAGCGACTGGAAAGAAGCACTGGAAAATGTATGTTCGGTGGCTTAGGCGAGGCTCAGAACATCTCATTAGCCACTGAAAAGGGGTGTTTTCGACATATTAGAAAGGGGTGCAACATATACACTAACCACCAAAAGCTGGAAGATAAATATCGGGTGGAAAACCCTTTCGGTGATTTAGGTGAAAGCTATGGCATTTGTGTTGACCACCAAAAGAACATTTTTTGACAGTGGTCAGAGGTTTAGTCCTCTACAACACCAATGTTTCGGAGGGCTTGTCCTTTATGTCGCTGACACTATGAAGAGTCTTGTCGTTTGAAGTTTTGATGCATTAGTGGTTTGAGGTTCCAATGTTTTAGTGGTTAGTCTTCCCGACCTCCAATGCTTAACAGTCCTGATGTTAGTGCTTTGAATCGCTGACACTACGACAGCATTCAGGTTTAAGTTTCGATCCTTAGTGTTTAGAGCTTCCAATCACCGACGGGTTCGTTAGTTGTTTGTTTGGAAGTTAAAAAGGATTTTTTTCAAAGTTGCTATCTGTCGAAAGCATAAATTCACCACGGTGATGGGGTAGGGGTTCCAGAGGCTTAGGAAAGAAAGATAACATTTAATTAGCCACCAAAAGCCAGCTTTTCAGTGGCTAGTTGACAAAATCGCGGAGGATCTTAAACCATCAAAAGGACAAGATAAGGAAACGATTGGGAACTGTCACATCTAACCCCATTAGCAATACAAAAGATCATTTTAGAGCATGATTACCCACTGAAAAGACCTGGAGCCATGTGACTATGTGGGAAATGAGTGAAAAGGGTCATTAGGCAAGTAGCACAAACTGATTTGACTGCCAACCTCCAGTTTTCCTCCACCTATCCAAAATACCATCAAATAGCCATCAAATGCTTTGGCTGAAGCAGGTTACAGTGATATGGGAAAAGAGATATCAAGGTTCAATTTGTTGTCATCATTTTGGTGACCTCAACTTCCATAAAAGACACAAATCCTCATAATCAGTGCCATGGGACTCCCTCGTATTTCATGTTCGAAATTGGCATTTTTTCATGAAAAAACTGACTCTAAGAGAGAAGACTACTAAAGCACATTGTATAGAAGGTCTAGAAAACTATTTTTTGCAGGTACCCAGGAGATACACCCATCAGGATGAAGAAAAGTGGACCAGCTCTCAGACAGGAGCTAGGTGATGTCATTTACTTAGAGGTCCATCCAGAGGTTTGCAGACTGTTCCAGGAGGTAGGATGCTACAAATACTGTGAAAAAATACAGGGTTTTCATCAGTAGGTGGATGAAGCTTTTTCCTTATCATTTGATGGTTCAAAAACAGTCATAGGAAGGGATTAATTTCTCATAGATGAAGCACTAATCTCAGAGTTGACTGAACTCCTTTACACAAGAGAGAAGTGGTTCAAGACCACCATGCCCAAAGATGTGGAATTCATATCATATCTCAAACCTGAGCATAGGGGAATAACAAGGAAGAAGGCTATGCCATCATCATGGCTAGAAGAGAACTGGCAACAGCTGCTAAAAGCCATTGTGGTCTATTTGACCTATGAAGGGAGATACAATAGAGCAACTATCTATCATTTCAAACTCATGAACCACTTCAAAGGTAAGAACCCTTGTAGAAGGAGCAAGTCGACAAAGTCGACTTGAACAAGGACCGACTTAGTCGATGGGCCGACTTAGTCGATCAGCCAACTAAGTCGGTCGGCCGACTAAACTAGAAGATTAGGTCGGCTAACTAAAAGTCATGTCGGTTCACCGAACCGACAAGTAGTTATTTTGTAACTGTTTGTAAATTGTATATATTAGGATGTTGAGCCAAATGAGAAACCAGTTCAGTTCTCTGCATTGTATGGACTCACTATAATAATATAATCTGTTCAATCCTATCTGTTATTGTCTCTTGTCTCTGTTTATATTTATGTATGTTTTAGTATGTATTATTGGTAACCTTATGTGATCTGTGAGATTACAACATTGGTTCCGTTGTCGATAGTACATGACTGAAATATATACTCACATATGATACCAGAGCAGGAGATTAAGGACTGGTGGGAACATAAAATTGCCAACTATTTGCAAAATTACGCATGAAGGAAAAGATTAACAGTCGCTAAAGAAAAAGAAAGATTTTTCACAGAGACGCATGAAAAGTTTGTCGAATCAGTGCCCCAACTCTTGAAGCAAATTTTGGATGAGAAAGCCGAACGCAACTAAAGAAGAAAAGTTGCTGCAAAAACTGATCCGAGGAGGCCAAACAAATTTGTCTGAGTGGTTTGAGAAAATCGCTGATGACTTCTGTGAGGAACAAGTAGTCGAAGACAGAACTTCAGTGGAAACTGTCAAAGAGAAATTTTACACAAATTTCACCGAACAATTTTTGTGTTCCCTATTGACCTTGTTGTTCAAATTCTTGATCAAGAAAGGAGTAGCACATATCGTTGAACCTCGTCCATCACTTCTCGAACAACCAACAAACTAAAACTAGGCGGAAAAGCAGATGAAGTGGGAGAAATTCATTGCAGAAAGGGAGTGGGAATACTTCCTAAGAAAATAGACTGAACTATCCGGGCTTTCTAAAAGCATCGGGTAGGATATGGGGGGGTAGCTCGTCATGTGTCGAAGATAGAGCATAGTGGATCCTAGTTGACCAGAATCCGATATTAGTCACCAGTGATGAGAAGTTGACCGCAGAGGACCTTAAGAGAATAATATCCTACGGAAGTATGTCATACATTCAAAAAATAGAAAGGGACGAAAGACAGCAGAGAAGGGAAGCAAGATGTGCAAGAGCCGCAGGGCTGCATAGAGACCAAAACCCTAGGGAGAACGATCGCGATGAGATTCCTCTAGAGTCGGGTCATGACCGACATGAAGAGGGCGTAGAGCAAGAGGCGTCCCCGAAGGAGGAAGAAGTGTGGATATACCAGCCAGAAGCTCTCCAACTAAGAGCTCCTAGTGAAGGAATGACCCTTTCCCCATTGAATCTGCATACTAGAATACAGACTATTGTCGAAGACGACCTCCGACTAAGAGCTGGTGACTTCAGTATATGGAGCCGACTAGGTGACAAAACGTACACTGGTCAACACCTTATTATACGTCGACCATTGGAAGAAAACTGGGTGACGTTTCAAGCGGCACCCTCCCTCCGAAGTATCCACTTTCTCTAACCGACACATGAAGGAGTGCCCCCCCCACCAAGTACAGCTTTAGAAGAAATCAAAGAATCAGACCTGTGAACACAAAGTTGCAGTGGACCATCAACAACAGAAGTCGACATCAACCGACTGCAAGTTGATGAAGACTCGACAACCGACGAGAGCACAAGTTCTGTCGATCAAAATTCTGCAGGCCCGACTATATTAATAACCCCACCACTTTCACCACCACCCCCACCTCCGCCACCGCCAACTTCTGAGAGCAGTGAAAGTGATTCAGACATGGGTCACGGATCCGCTCACATTCCTCTTTATGAGGGAGACGAAGACCCTCGACGACATTGGTTCGTCTGTGAGTCGACCTGGGAATCCAACCAAGTTACAGATGAAGATCGACAAATGGCACAGTTCGCAGGAGCATTAAGGAAAAGGGCATTGACGTGGTACATGACCTTTTTGGAAAGACAACCCAGAGCGACAAAAGCCGAGATTAAGGCACAATTATTGTCCTTCTTTAAAACTCCCGATGCTAAACACCTGGCCGCGAAGAAACTTAAAACCACTTCACAAAAGCTAGGAGAAACCGTCCACGACTATGACAAGCGGTGGAAAGATTTACTGAGCCAATTGGATTACATTATTGATGAACAGTTACTAATTCAATGGTTTCTTGCAGGACTATCGCCAAAATTATGTCGACATATTAGTCTGGAGACGTTCAAAATGTATGAATATGCGCTAACAAAACCTCTTCAGGTTGAAATGGATGAAGACATACCCTCATACCCCACAGACCACAGACTGGAACATCAGCTAGAGAATGTACAGAAGTCTTTGAAGGAGCTCAGCCTCAAGAATTAGGAAATCTGGTGCACCAAGTGCTCAACAAATGGCCACTCCAAAGATAATTGTCGACAAGAATATAGCCGACAAGACGTCCGCTTTGTACAGACTAAATCATTTTGTGACATTTTCTAGGAACACGGAGACCACTCTACAGCAGACTGCCCATTTAACATGAAAAATGGCAAGGCTTCCTGGTGTGCCATCTGCGAGACCAAAAGTCACAACACCGCCGACTGTCAGTTAAACCTGAAGAACTGACAGAACTATCATGCGGTATACCAAACAAATATAGTGGCGCAAAATAACAAGCAAAACAATCCACCAAATGAACATAACGGACAAAGATACGACGACCGACGATATGATCGCCGGTACGACAATCGACGCCAGGGTTATGGAGGAAGAGGTTGATTCCCTGGGAATCGTGACATACGACTGCGTCGACCCACCCAGTGCTTCATATGTTACAAAGAAGGTCACCGGTACGTAGACTCTCTGTACAAAGACATGAATGATCTTAAATTTTGTAACCACTGTGGAGTAGGCGATCACTCCCTTGAGGATTGTCCTACTATGTTAGAGAAAATTAATACTAATAAAAATGTTAATGTCGTGTCTTGTGTCCAAAAGAATGATGTAATAACTACTAAAAATTTACATATTGTCACTCGACAAGGAACAAAAACAAGGCCTGATAACCCTCAGATTAGCAAGATTAAAGACACAAATGAGTATCCTGACCCTATGAAGGAAAAACAAACATATCAGGAAGCCACCCACATATTTCATGACATTGCACCAAAAGAAGACATTGTTAACAGTCGACCCAACACACTACATCAATTAATCCAACTCACTCAAATAGACAAATCCGTAGCTCAATTCATCGACTTATTGCATGAACTAAAAGGTACCAACCTTGGAAAACAAACTAAGAACATCTGTAGCTTGAACCAAAAAGACAAAAACGATGTCGACCCACTTATTGACCTGGAAATTGAAGGTTACCACGTCTGATAAGTAGTGCTCGACTTTGGGTCCCAGGTAAATATCATGACCCTGGATACACAGGAACAGATGGGCAGACCTCGACTCTACGAGTCAGGCATTTACATGAAACTCGCCGACCAAGGCCTCATTGAACCCATTGGGGTTTGGAAAAATGTCGACACGACCATTAAAGGAATCTCAACCAAGGTTGATTTTGAAATTATTGACCCAAAAGAAGGATCTAGCTCCTTCCTAGAACTAGTCGGTTGACCTTGGGGAAGAAAAATGAAAGCATCCATATCCTTAGATAAGTAATGAATCAACCTAAAAGCAAATGGTCACAAAGTCATTGTACCCATTCATCCATCCTAAGGAGAGCCTTGGACGGAACCTATTGATGAGGAAGTCGATGTTTGACAACTTTACCAGATCCACAACAATACAGACTATATAGAACCAAACATCCATGGGGAAATTCACTTAGGTAACCAAGACTCAATTGGTTATAACTCAGATGCCGAATTGTACGACTGAGAGATGGAAAATTACGAAACACAAGCAAGAGGGTGCTGGACTATACAAAAAGTACAGAAAAATCCCACCCGACAGTGCTTCATAGTTTCAATTATCCCCAAAATCTTTGAAAATAAAATAAGGGAACGCCCTACCTTACAACCAACCAACTTAAACACTACACAACTACCAAGGTATAAGGAGAGGGAATCCCCAGTCATGCACGTCGAACAAGTATCTAAAAATATTGGAGAACATGGCCAATTTCAAAGCTTAGTTGAAACGTTTACAGGCTAAGCAGCTAGATGGTGGGACACCCATTAGACAAAATTACAGACCTGGACAACTGCTTCGACTTACTTTGTCGAACGGTTTGGTGGAAAGAAGTTAACCGAGCAAGCCCAGATCCCTATCTTTACCTAAGGTCAAAACCCAGAAGAACACATCAAGACTTGTGAAATAAAGTGGAGAAGACTTGGATATAAGGATGAAAGAGCCTAGCCACACTTGTTCCCTTTAACCCTAGCCAAATTACCCAATAAATGGTATAAGATGGAGGAAGCTAGAGGAGAAACCTTCTTCTGGCATGAACTAAGGGAAATTTTTATCAAATATTTCCATTTCATACCTCAAAATGAACAATTGGTCGAGCCAGCATAGCAAATCAAACAATTTATCCAACCGACCGAAAAACAACCCTACCAAGACCATAGATAGATAAAGGACTGTAACAATATACAAATTGAGTCAAAAACCGAGTCGACCCGTTTACAATTAGAAAATGAACACACAGAAGGCAAGAGCTTCCGATGGAAATTCAACCATGCTGAAACAACAAAACCTATCCACTCAATCCTGAAAGTCACGACCACTGACAAATAAGACCTTGACAGAATGACTGCAGCCGACTTCCTTGCTACATTCTCACAGTTCAAAGAAGGAATCCGGGCGATCAATGAAGTGAAAGCACCAGAGTGGCTAGATGCCAATGTGAAAACTAAAGAGGTCGACATTTCAAACGACAACCAACCAAAAATAGCAAAAATTGGTGACTATTGGAATGAACAACAGACCACCGAAATAGTGAACTTACTTAGAGAATTCCAGGATGTCTTTGTCAGGGACTATAAAGACTTAAAAGGCTTAGTACAAGAAATGGGTGAAATGAAAATAGATACTAAACCTGATATTCGACCTGTCAAGAAAAGACCTTATAAACTAGCTCACAAGTTCAAGGAAATAGTTAAAAAGGAAATCGACAACATGTTAGCAGCAGGAATCATTTACCCTATTGACCAGTCGGAATGGGAAAGTCCCATGTTTGTACAGCCCAAGAAACATGACCCGACAAGGTTAATAATTTGCGTCAACTTTAGGGAGCTCAACAAAGTAACACTGACTGACCCATTCCCCACCCCTTATGCTGATGAAATCTTGAATGAAGTTGCAGGTCATGAATGCTACTCATTTACAGATGGATTCTCAGGCTATAACCAAGTACCAATAGCAAAACAAGATCAAAAGAAGACAACATTTGTGTGTGAATTTGTTTCCTTTGCTTACAGAGTTATGCCTTTTGGGTTAAAGAATGCACCTGCAGTGTTTTCTCGAATTGTTGTCAAAACATTCCAAGAGTATATATATAAGACCATGGCAGTATACTTCGACGACTGGACAATATACTCCACCTTAAAAGATCACTGCACATGGCTCCGACTTATGCTAGAGAGATGTCAACAGATTCAACTCTCACTGAACATTAAGAATGTATGTTTATGACCCCCATAGGCATACTCTTAGGAAACATTGTCTGTAAATAGGGTATCAAGGTCGACTTTGCCAAGATTAAAATTATCCTCGATCTGAAACCTCCAGTAAACCCCAAACAAGTCAGGGTGTTACTTGGCCATACAGGCTATTATAGAAAATTCATAAGACACTATTCAAATATGACTTATCCTATGGAAGAACTACTAAAGGAAGATCAAGAGTTTAAGTGGACAGAGGAATGCCAGATCTCCTTCGACAAATTGAAAAGAAAACTAGTCGAAGCCCCCATTCTAAAATTTCCAGATTGGTCGACCAAATTCCATGTGCATATCGATGCAATAGGAATAGCAATCAGAGCAATCCTAACTCAACCAGGGGATGATAGGATGGATTACCCTATAGTTTACAGTAGTCAAAAATTAAATAAGGCTAAAAGAAACTATTCGAACACCGAAAGAGAAGCCCTAGGTATGGTCTTTGCCCTCCAAAAGTATCGACATTACCTTTTAGCCAATCCCTTCACATTCTATACCGACCATCAAGCCCTGAAGTACCTTTTCAATAAACCACTCCATCATGGGAGAATTTTTCGATGGCTACTTCTTTTTCAAGAATTTGAATTCGAAGTTGTTGTCCGACCAGGAAAGCTAAATGTCGGGCTCGACCACCTATCCCGCATAGACATAGGGGAGGAACCGACCGGAGTTGACGATGACTTACCGGATGCACATTTATTTTGCATAGAAGCAGTACTAGAAGAACTGGAAGAAATAGCTTAGTTCTTAGAGACAGGTCAAGCACCAGAAGGTATGAACACCAAGAAAAAACAAATTTTAGCTATGAAGGCTGCACCCTACAGCCTCATCAATGGATTTTTATACAAAATAGGGTTAGGCGACATTATCATAAGGTGTGTACTAGACCATGAGTGAGACCAAATCATGCATGAAGCACACTATGGACCTGCAGGAGGACATTTTCAAGCAGACACAACTACAAATAAAATCAAACAGTCAGGATTAGGGTGGCCGACACTCCACAGAGATTGCAAAAATTTTGTTAGTCTATGTGACAGATGTCAATGACTTGGTCGACCTATACCGAGAATAGAAATTCCCTTGATATCTGTAAATCCTAGTCTCACATTCGAAATCTGGGCTATAGATTTCATAGGACCATTCCTTGTCCTAGCCAAGAGATCAGGTGCAAGATATATTATTACTGCAGTAGAATATGTCACTAAATGGGTAGAAGCTGAACCTGTCGATACATGTTCAAGCGAGGTAGCTGCCAAGTTTATCTACGAAAACATCATCACTAGATTCGGATTCCCACTGACATTGATCAGTGACCAAGGGACACACTTTATCAACAAAACTATCAAAAATTTGACCGACCAATTCCACATCAACCACCGACGAAGTACAGCATATCACCCTCAGTCGAACGACGCGATTGAAGCTTTCAATAAAACATTGAGAAAAGGGTTAACCAAAATATGCAATACCGACAAAGACGACTGGGACGAGAAAATACCTGCAGTCTTATGGGCATATAGGACAACCTATAAGCGGTTGACCGACCAAACCCCCTTCCGACTAGTCTACGGACAAGAAGCAGTCGTCCCTCTAAATTTCTGATATCAGGAACCTATTGTTGCACAATTATTACATGTCGATGTCAAACATGCAAGAAAGGATCAACTCTTTCAACTCAGTAAGCTGGAAGAACACATACTTGTGGCTATACAACACCAAGACATTCAGAAGCAACAATAAAAAGCATGGCACGACCGTAACATCAAAAACAAAAACCTGTCGGTCGGTGACCTTGCCTTACTTTATAATAGTCGAGTTAAAGGAAAACCTAAGAATCTCCACACAAAATGGATGGGACCTTACGTTGTTGAAGAAATACACCCCAATGGTTCAGTCTGACTAAAAACATTACAGGGCCTAGTATTTCAGAAGCTTGTTAACGGAGCCCAACTAAAACGTTACAGAAACTAACCAAAAAAAATAAATAAAATCATATAACGACCTTAACTGGCAACCAAAACCCATAAAAAGCCAAAAATTATGAAAACACAGTAATAACCTGACACAACAAAACATGACAGGAACTCACTATTTTGACAACTGACATCATCATCTTCGACCATCTTCATCGACCAGTCCGGTTGACCATTCTCAACACCGACACCAACCGACGACCTCGAAAGTCCCATCACGCATTGATGGCCTCGAGCACCGAAACCAATCCACCATTAAGTCACACTCGAGTATTGTAGATGGAATGTCAAGTCCGCCATTAATATATCCATTCCCACACACAATCGCACCCTCACCTATAAATACTGCACTGTCGAAGGTTCATTTACCACACCCTTTATACACAGAGCATCTGCATACTCAGCCGACCCAGAGCCAAGCACCTTGTAACAACCTCGACCAATTTGACACAATGGCCCCCAAACTAACCCGAGCAACAACCAAGGTGAAAGAGATACAGGCAGAGGATACACCCTTGATCCGCAGATTAAAGAACATCAAAAATTCCAAAGTCCAAGAGGGTCCATGGCAGAAACTGTGGGTTGAGATTCAAGAATGGGCCTTTGTCGACAAGAAAATGACCCAGGCCGCTGAAAAAGTCCGATGCAGCACCCTCTTTGGATATGCCAATGCACCTCTGATGGCAAGCTTTGGTGGGATGAAAGAAGCTGCCGAAAATTCATCATCAGTCAATACCACAACGGTTGGTTCTACTTCGATGAGCTGATTGACATTATTGTGGATGTCATCTCCAAACTCACTGGCCTGTCTAACCAAGGAAACACTCTACCAATTGGAATCAAGGAGGGGTTGGTCCAGGAGCTTACGGGATCGTCGTCCGGGAAAAACTCCAAAGGGTTGATGATTGGGCAAATCACAACTCATACGCCACAGATTGTGGCCAAAATCATTGCCATCAAACTTATCTTAGCAGGTCAAGGCAGCGACCTCAAGTTGGAAATGCTGGAGGCCGTTGACACAATTGCCATCGATGGTCGAAGCTATCGATGGGGAGATTATGTCACCAACATGATCAAAACCGTCTGCGAACGATGCCAAGAGATGGAAGGAATCATCAAGTTCCCCTGCCTCATCCTCTGGATCATGATGTACCACATATGTCCTGAAGGAAGCCCAGTATTTTGGGAGGCCTCAAAATACGACATGTACAGGTTCAAACCCTTTTCCCAAAAAGGAACGCCGCATGAGCTGGCGCGGGGGAAGGTGTTTTTGGAAAACTGGTTTCAACAGTTGAAAATTTTCACAACTAGATGGAGGGTGCCTCAAAACATCCAACGAAATCTACCAGTGAACTCCCATATCTAGTTGGAGCTCAACCATACGTCGTTCTGGTATATGTAGGGTGAGGACCCCAAGGCTAACCCTTTCGACTACTATCTGTCTGTCCACCAGATCTTCTGGGAATTGTCTCGACAGACGAAGACCAAAATACCAGTGCCCGAGGTAGCCAAATAGGTCGACTTCTCAATCGAGGAGCCACTCACCAATCAAGAGAAACAGGAAGACTATGAGCTCAACCTCTACATAATTACATTTGTGTCGGAGGACATTTCGGTCGAGCCCACTGGTCGGGTACAGATCATTATCAAGCCTCCGACCGCAAAGAGAGTCGACCCACAGCCGACAGAACCTCAGGCACAACCACAACAACAAACATCTCCTCCGGCCCCAGCAAGTGTTGCCCCAACTCAGGTACCAATGGGTGAATTCGAGCCTGAAAACCCTGAGTACGCTTTATCAAAAGGCATCATCAAGAAATTGGCCACTAAGATAGCCACCACCAGAAAGAAAATTAAATCCCAAAAAGTACAACAAGGCAAAGGTAAGCACAAACTTAATCATTGCTAAGTCATTTGATGATGAAGAATAACTAGCAGCTGCGGCCCTTGACATAATAGAAGATGCCGTCGCAAACAAAGTACCAGTTAAAACTCAGTTTCAATGGTTTTTGGAAGCAGGAGCCTCGGAAGGTCGACCAAAGAAGGCAAAAACAACACCGACGACTAAAAACGTTGTCGATCTTGTGTCGACCCCTCCACCCCCATCACCGACACCAGTAGTCGAGGAGCAAGCACCGGCACAACAGTCGGTCAGCCCCCTCGACTTATACCAAAGAGCAATACTGGAGACAGTGAAAGCCAAGTTCGACAAGGACACCGAGCTCAAAGCTTTCTTCGAGACGGTTCCTGAGCTATTTCAGTCGGCTTAGAAAATTCACACAAAGGCTCCTCTATATGCAAGCAACAGGCTCTATGCACACCTCATGTCGACCTTCACCTGAACCACCCAAGAAGGCGACATGATTGGACAAATGCAGTCTACCATGGAGCCAATCGACCCCGAAACCTAGAACGACCTACCCACTACACCACCGGAAGCAGACATATCTTACAGCGAAATCCCACAATGCACTTTCACCAAACCCACTACCCCCGAACATTCCCCCACTCCATCGCCACCACCACCACCATCATCACCCCCCCCACCCCCGGATTCACAGCCATATCTTTCAAAACCAACTACATCCTCATAGCCGGAAGTGGTCATACCACCTCCCCAGCCAGAAAAACCATCCACTTCCGTCCCACAAACCACAGGCCCCCCCTCAACTGCTGCAGGTACCCAAGAAATAGAGGCAGAAAAGCACAAGAAGAAGAAAGAGCATCACGCCAAAACCTCCAGCCTACGCATCAGCTTAAGGGATGCAAGCTCCTTGACCAACACAGAGGTTGGCCAACTCCTGAAAACCTTGGCCAAAGAAGCAAAAACAAGGACGGTCCGAAAAACTAAAGAGCTCACAGACAAAAATGCAGAATAGGTCGAGTTTCTCAGCAAATGCAAGGCTCTAGTTTAGTACGTGATACCAGGCCCTATTGAAGTCAACATAGTTCGACCACTTGAAAGAGCATATCAGCTCTTCAAGAGCATGGTATCGACTGTCCATACCCATCTCCAAGAGACTAAGGAAGAACAGAAGGAAGAGACTTCCTAACTGCTCCTGGCACAGCACACTGCCTTCTCAGAAGCATACAAAATTCTACAAGACCATATGGAAGAATCTATCATCACCAAAGAAGTCTTAAGAGACTGGCCTACTCACTATGGGTAGGTGTATCAGTAGACACGATAGACTCATCAAGGCATTCAGGCTTTGGAGAGTAGGAAGACGATAGAGGAAGCACTTAGGCAGACAATAGAGGAACAGATAGTGCTGGAAACCAACAAATTGCAGAAGCTGGAATAGGAAACACATCAGTGGGTGCAACAAGCTCTTCCCAATCTAGAGAAAGTCAATGTCATCTACCCACATATGAAATGACTCATCGACGCAGCAGAAGAGCAGAACCAGTCCTTGGGCCCCAACATGGAAAAGATCACGGAAGTCCCCATTTCGGAGAAGATGTCGGTACTGTCAAGTTTAACTACATTAAATATCGACATCCAGAAAGCTTTACAGAGTTGGATAGATTTTCAGCATCACCTTGCCATCACAGCTCTAGCCATTGTCGAGATCTGTATCTAGAAAAAACCAACCATCCGTCTGCACAGTCCACCACAATAGTACTTCGAAGGGCCCGACAAACCATATTTTTTGTACCTCCCTATTTCTTTGGGACGAAGAAACATTTTGTCTATGGGGGAGATGTAGAAGGAGCAAGTCGACAAAGTCGACTTGAACGAGGACCGACTTAGTCGATCATACGACTAAGTCGATGGGCTGACTTAGTCGATCAGCTGACTAAACTAGAAGATTAGGTCGGCTAACTAAAAGTCGTGTCAGTTCACCGAACCGACAGGTAATTATTTTGTAACTATTTCTAAATTGTATATATTAGGCTGTTGAACCAAACGAGAAACCAGTTCAGTTCTCTGCATTGTATGGACTCACTATAATAATATAATCTGTTCAATCCTATCTGTTCTTGTCTCTTGTGTCTGTTTATATTTATGTATGTTTTAGTATGTATTATTGGTAACCTTATGTAATCTGTGAGATTACAACAACCCTCTTAATCTACCATTTTATTTACACAAAAGTCTAGGGAATATGGCACATAAAGTGAAAACCCAACCATCCAAGATTACTGGCAGGTTGTGCCACCATGGTCTTATCCAGCTATTGGTCCAGGAGTTGTTGAAGAAAAGAAACATTACTTGGACCTATTTTTTGTTTTGGAATGGTTTTGAGACAGGCCTTCAGCCAAAGGAGAAAGGGAAGTCTCCTTTCAAGAAATCCAGCACTCCAAGGAGTGGGAGAAGAAGGAGGAGGGCCATTTCCCCAGCTGCAGCAACTGGACAACCTCCCTCCTCCTCCATAACCAAGAAGGAAAAAAGGAATTTGGATTTTGGTGAGAAAGGTCGGGGGGTAGAAGCACACCAGGATAATTTCTTAAACCTACCTTATTCAGAATATGAGGAAGAACAAGGAGAGGATGCGGCCCTAGCTCTCCAAATTGTTCCAGTTACTAAAGAATTTCCATCACCCACACCACAGGAATAAGAAGAACCAACTAAAATGGATTCCTCTAACAAACCTAGAAGTCAAAAGATCAATCAGCTACTAAGGTAGGTTTATGAAATGGAGGTCTTGGAAAGAGAACTGAATAGAAACAATGAAACATTGACTAGGAGAAGCAAGCTATTGCACAAGTCCTACTTGGAGCAGAGAGAGAGATACATTTTCTTGAAAAGGTTGAACTCTAGGTACCTGAAGGATAATACCAGATTACTTAGGATGGTGAGGCTCCAAAGGTTGTAGTTGAAAGAAGCAAAAGCAAAACCCAGCAGCCACCTTGCCTTATCAATCCTAGTTGAAGCAGCCATCAGTCTCTAGCCTCTTGAAATGAGCCAGGGCCCAGCAAACACTCCAAACACGAAGCCCTAAGAAGGAGAAGGCTAAGTAAACAGGCCTAGAAAGGCATTTTTGAGCAAAACCTAATAAATTTTATGAAAAAGGGATTTCGGTGGTTAAGCGGGTGCTAGAGCAGTCTGTTAGCCGCCGAAAGTTCCGATAGATTGGCCGCTTAACCACCGAAAGTGGACAGAGGTTTAAAAGCGAGTTTTTGATAGACAAAACCATATTTTGGCAACTGCAGATGGCTTAGGGATGTAACTAAAGATAAAAGGTGCTAACATAAGTATCAGAAAGGGTGTATTTAGATCTATTATGACAAAATAGTGCCATAAAGTCATCAACCCTAATTGTCAAGGAGAACTCAGTGGGTTAACTAACAGTCGACTAGCAACAGTGATCAACAACAACTACTTCAGTTATTTAATTTTCAGTCAGTGAACTAAATGTTCACCATAGTTAGACAAATAGTTAGGTAGGGTTTGAAAGCCTAATTTGGAAAAACTGTAGCTTTTGAGTATTTTTGTAAAAATAGATCGAAGTTTTAGGATCTGTACTTTTTGTAAAAAGGCTATAAAGCCTAATATCGATTTTATAATAAAGGTTCAACTTCGGGGATTTATAAGCCTATGATGATTTTATGCTTCTCATTTTACTTATTCATGAATATAAGCTCTTTTGTTATGATCTGTTCAGCCATCATCACTTTCATTGCTACACTTATGCCTGAATGTGTATTTAGGTCATTTTCAGATTGATTAAAAAGCTGATAGTTGTCATCCTATTGGTTTGTTAGTGCAATTTGATTTATAAGTGTCATCCTTATCATGATTTAGCCATTTATATGCATGTGTTTTGTATGTAAATCTGCCGGCCTGATGAGTTCTTCATCCCTACCCTTTATTGTCAAAATTCTGAGCAATTGTAACTAAAATCCTTGTAAATGAGTGAGTTTTATGCATGCCTTGAGAGTGGACAGCTTATATAGGTCAACTGACTTGATCCATATCAGAAAACTCTAAAAACATTGTAAGTTACCAAGCATCCTCGAGCTACAACCTAAAGGAGTTCCCTGAAGTGATAACGAATTAACACCATTGCCGGGGAGAGGAGACTGAAGATTAGCTTCCCTGGGAGACGACATAGATCCATGCTTTGATGATAGACAAAGGTTGGACACTATTATGGTTGTAATCATCTATCTGGAAACTCCATTGACATAAGGTGGCTTCAAGAAGACCAAGTACCAAAGAAAACCCTAAGGGGCCACCAACAACACCAGTTTCAAATCTAGAAGAAATTTTGAGAAGAGCTAGGGCTTTACTAAGATAGAACAGGAGTATTGCACACAATTCTACATTAGGTATTTCAAGAAATCTTTCTGCTATTATTTCTTCTGTTGAAATTCTTAATTCTCAGGAATTTTTAGATACATTAGAAAAATCTAGGGTTTGGGCATCTTCAAGCATTGTCGCTTGTGAAGATCCAATCCCTAGTGACTCCACTGGGATAAGTATACCACCACCTTCTCAACAATTATATCCATCAGTATTGCCTTCCTCAACCCTATCCATACCCATTTCCAATATGGCTTCCCCTCAATTGACCAAGATGGAAAGGATCCTAGTAGCTAGGTATGCATCCCTAATTTTTCCAAATCCCCTCGCAGCCATGCCTACTGGGGATTATCTCACATATATGCCTAAGTTTACAGGGGAAGGGGATTTCACTGCTGAAGATAATCTAGAGGCATTTTACAACTATGCTAAAAATATTAACATAGAGCAAGAAGATGTGTGGACTAGGGTTTTTGTGCAAAGCCTATATGGCCAGGATAGGAAGTGGTTTAAGGAACTGCCTGCTAGATCAGTGGCAGGCATAGAGGCCCTAGATGACATTTTCCTAAAGCATTAGGGAGAATGGAGGGACCACCTCTACTATATCACAGAATTCAACAACCTGAAAAGAGAAAATGGGGAGTCTGTCTCCAACTTTACCAAGAGATTCAACAATATGTACATCAATATCCCTACTGAAATTAATCCCACTGATACCTCAGCTCAGATAACTTATGCAAATTCCTTTGACTCTTACTTCTGCCTACTTCTTAGAGAAAGGAGGTCTACCTACTTATCACTGATGCAGGATGCTTCCCTAGAGGTAGATTCAAACATTCTGGCATCTCAGAAGGTCAAAGGGAAGATAGACAGGAAGAAGTAACCAGCAGACCCTAGTGGGGCTTCTGCATCAGAGAACAAGATTGACAAAATGACTAAACTGTTAGATAGCTTGACTGTTGAAATGTCTAAATTGAAGGACCAAGGACATCTACCTGTGAGGGGTAAAGGGCCAACTAACTTTGCTCCTCGAAACCCAAATTTTGTTCCTTATAGAAGAGGAAACCCCCCAGTTTAGATTCTCAGAAGGGAGAGGAATCAAGGAGCATATCAGAGGATAAGAGCTCCATTTCAAAATTTTGTATTAGAAGAAGAGCCATAATTCATTGAAGAAGAAGGAGAAGCTAAAGACAATATCCACTGCATGGAGGATGAGGTGGACTGTTCTTTTCTGACACAGGTAGAATATGAGGAAGCCCTAGTTGATGAGCAGATCACTAAAGAGGCTGTCTATCAGGTTGATGGTCAGGGAGGTTACAATCTTAGGTTGAGGCTGGTTGCTCCTCTCAAGAATAATGCCGTACCTATCAAGCAGCTCGTGCACCAACTAGAAAGGTGTCTGTTTTACCAAAGAAGGTAGCTATCACATCCAAAGCATTACAGAAACTAGCACCTTCAGCCATACCTGATTAGATCCAACTCAAACCTACAGCTCATGAGGTAAGGTTTCCAGATAGGCTGCATTATTCTTTCAACCTTGAGTTTGAAATTCAAAAATTGAAAATCCCTTTCCCTTTAATTGAGCTAATGAAGAATGATGCATTCAAGTCCTCCATTCTGAATTCCATTCAGCCCAAGGTGCACGTTGACACTAAATTTGTGAACCTACAAGCTGACAAGCCTGTTGTAACCCTGGGCCCCATGATCAAAGACCTAAAGGACTCATGCCCACCATTCTACATATCATTGAATATCCATGATAAAATCCTTCATAACTGTCTGCTAGATTAAGGAGCCTCTCATAATCTAACGCCAAAGGTTGTGATGGATGAGCTTGGCCTCAGCATCACCAAGACCTGCCATGATTTATTCTTGTTTAACTCTAGGAAGGTCAAGTGCTTAGGCCTCATCAAAGACCTTGTTGTGAACCTAACTCAGCTACCTTCGAAAAGCATCCCGATGGACATTGTAGTGGCTGATATCCCTCCAAAGTTTGGCCTCATGCTGTCTCGGTCATGGAGCAAAAGACTAGGTGACACCCTTTAGATGGATCTCACATATGCCACCATTCCCATGTTTGGAGAGGAGAGACTAAGAGGATGTATAGGGAAAATTAGCTGGCATACATTATAAGCAAGGAGAGCAACTTAGTGAATCACCTCATTTATGCAGTGGACACTGATTTTGGGTCTTGCATTTTGCAAATAGATGATTCTCAGCAGACATTAGTCCAGCTCACTAATCCCACCTGTCAGCAGCCCGAAGAAGTAACCATAGCAATCTGGATCATGTATTTTGATGGGGCTAGCACTCAAAGCTCAGTAGGTGTAGGTGTAGTATTGATCTCCCCATCTAAGAAAAACATCCATCTGTCTTATAAGATTGATTTTAAAACCACTAACAACATAGAAGAATATGAAGCCTTGCTACTAGGAGTGAAAGTTGCCAAGGAGATGGGGATCATGTGCATGAATATTTTTGGAGATGCAGACCTCATCATACAGCAGGTCAACAACACTTTTTAGACAAAAAAGATGAGACTGAAGGCCCACAGGGATGAGGTATGGAAACTCAGAGACTCCTTTATGTTTTTTGAACTATCATATATTCCTAGGGATTTGAATCACCTAGCTGATTCCTTGGCTGTCTCTGCAAGTCTGTTTGTTCCTCCTTTACCCCCTAAGCTCAGATATGATGTTCAAGTCAAGTACAGACCCTCTCTTCCAGATAATGTAAAATTTTGGAGGGTGTTTGAGAATGATGATGAGCTTAGTAAATTCCTTTAGTTAGTAGATGAATTCTATGACATACACATAGACCAGGAAAACCTAAACATGGAGGAATCCAAACAGCTCAAGTTAAAAGATAAAGTGGTTGATTAGAACATCGTCCAATTTCCCAGCAACTACATACCCCGAGGTATAGTACCATTGGAAGAGCTGTTTGATCACAATGACATCCCTTTCAAGCCTACCAAAAAGGAGCTAGATCCTGCTATCCAAGAGAAAAACATAGGAAACCAAAGCCATCCAAAAATGATAAATCTATCCACTGGGCCCACTGCTGGTCAGAGGTCTGAATTTTGTAACCTGATAAAAGAGTTTGCTGATGTTTTTGCATGGGATTATAGTGACCTAAAAACATATGACACAAACATCAACCAGCAAAGGATTCCTTTGGAGAAGGACACAATTCTTTTCAAACAAAATCTGAGACCCATCAACCATCTCCTATTACCAGTGATTGAAAAAGAGATCCACAAGCTCCTCAAAGCCAAGATCATAATCCCCCTTAGGTATTCCAAGTGGAATGCAAACCTAGTAGTGGTAAGAAAGAAAAATGGAGAAATCAAGTTGTGTGTGGATTTTAGAAACCTAAACAAGTGTTCCAAGAAAGACAACTATCCACTGTCCAAGATGGAACACCTTCTACAGGAAGTCTCAGGAGCTAGGGTTATGTCCTTCCTTGATGGCTTCTATGGATACAACCAAGTTGCTGTGCACCTAGATGACCAAGAGAAGACTTCCTTTACCACCCCCTGGGGCACCTTTATGTATGCTAAAATTCCATTTGGGCTAATGAATGCTGGGGATACTTTTCAGAGAGCCATGGACCTAGCTTTTGTAGGGCTAAAAGATAAGTTTGTGCTGATATATTTGGATGACCTAACAGTTTATTCTCACAGCCATCATGACCACTTGTAGCATTTAATAAAGGTATTTATGAAGTGCAGAAGGTATGGAATATCACTGAACCCCAAGAAGTCCCAGTTTGCACTTAATGAGGGAAAGCTCCTAGGCCACACAGTCTCAGCTGAAGGTGTAAAGATCGATCCACTAAGGGTGGAAGAAATCCAAAAGCTATCAATACCAAGGTCAAAAAGAGACATTTAGTCCTTTTTAGGAAAGATAAACTTTGTTAGGAGGCTCATTCCTAATTTCTTCGAGCTGGTAAAACACATAACAGTTATGCTAAAAAAGGATGCAGAAATAAAGTGGATTGACCAGGCAAGAAACTCTTTTGAAGACATTAAGAAAGCTAGCATGGAGGCCCTAACCTTGATAAGTCCCGACTACACCAAGGGTTTATACACTTTCTCTTTTGCATCATATGACACTGTAGCAGTTGTACTATTACAAAAGAATGATGAGGGTCTTGATAATCCAATTGCATTCTTTAGTAAAACCCTGAGAGATGCTGAGCTGAAGTACGAACCAATTGAGAAGCAGGCTTATTCTCTCATAAAATCTTTGAAGACTTTCAGATTCTACATTCTCCATGCAAGGGTCCTTGCATATGTCCCTTCAGCTGCTGTGAAGGATGTTTTGACTCAGCCTGACATTGATGGGAAGAGAGCTAAGTGGATAGCCAAACTCATCAAGTTTGACATAGAGGTAAAACCCACTAAGCTAGTAAAGGGACTAGGTCTGGCTAAACTCATGGCAAAAGAAAACTATGAACTGATGGGAATAAATTTCACATGTGTCAAATCAACAAAGGTGCAGACTGTGGTAGTAGCAAAAACAGAAGTAAATCAAGATCAGAATGACATTCCATCAGTAGCTAAAAACATATGATCTTCATGTGAGTGGTACTCAAGTATCATTCAATTTTTACAAAAATTAGAAGTTTCTCCTGATCTCACTCCTAACCAAGCATGAGCTCTTAAGTTGAAATCTATTAAGTTTTGCATAATTGACAAGCTGTTGTACTGGAGAGATTAGTCTGGAATTTTGCTAAGGTGTCTAGATAAAGAGGAAGCAGAGTAGGTCATGCATCATTTTCATTCCAACACATGTGGGGGCCACCACTACTGGAAAACCATAGCCCACAAGATCTTAAGAGTAGGATACTATTGGCCAGTCCTCTTTGCTGATGTATGCATTTTTGTAAGGGCTTGTGACCAATGCTAAAGATTTATAGGGAAGCAGCAGCTCAAGTCCTTTCCCCTTAGGCCTATTGTGGTGAATGGGGCCTGGATTTCATAGGAAAAATAAATCCATCTTCCAGTGGGCAACATAAATGGATCTTAGTAGCCACTGACTACTTTACCAAATGGATAGAAGTAGTACCAACCAGGAATTCCACTCATCAAGTCACCATGAGATTTTTATATGAGAATATCTTTAGCAGGTTTGGCTGCCCAGTAAGGTTAGTAACCAATAATGCACCAACTTTCAAGGCTGGGGCATTAGTTAAAATGTGTGAATCAATGGGTATTCAACTGGTGCACTCCACATCCCATTATCCCCAAGGCAATGGCTTGGCTAAGTCATCCAACAAAATCTTAGTCAGAATCATCAAGAAACTGCTAGAGACAAATCAGAAAAGCTGGGATTCAAAGCTTAAGTTTGCTTTATGGGTTGATAGGGTAATAGACAAAAGATCCATAGGGACTTCTCCATTCAAGCTAGTTTATGGGATTGAGTCCATTTTTCCTATCCAGCTCATCCTTCCAGTGGAAAATTTCTTTCAAGAAGAGGAATATGAAACAAATGATATGGTGAGAAGGATGATGGATTTGGTGGAGTTACAACAAATAAGGGAGCAAGCTGTATGAAAATCAGAAGCCCATTAATAGAGGATAAAGGGCATGTTTGACAAAAGAGAAAAAGTAGATAACTTCCAGGTGGGAGATTGGGTCCTCAAGTGGGATGATGCAGTCAGGACAAGGGAAAACATGGAAAATTTGACTCTTCGTGGATTGGCCCTTTTGTGATAGCCCAGGTACATAAGAATAACACCTTCAAATTGCAAAATCTGGAAGGTGATGAGGTATTTGATGGCCCAGTGAATGGGCGGTTCTTGAAACTCTATTTTATTGGAGGCTCTGAGGCCTTATTATTGTAAATTAGTAGACAGTGGATTGTTTTACTTTTAGAATAAACTCCATGCCCAATGGAACAGTAAATGATAGTGTTAAGTTACTTAGTTGCTTTTAGGGAAAGGCATTTTTGGTCTAGGGTTCCTGGGACCTCACTGGGAGGTTCCCATACCCAAGTAGGAGCCAGATGTTATCTCCCAAAATAATTTATTTTGATAGTATGAAGAATTTAACTCATGAAATGAAGGATATGAATATCATTAATAGTTTGAAAGCCTCTGCTTTTTATTTGGATGAAAATTTCACAAGTTGTAGCTTTCGGTGGCTTAGGAAAGGACTATCATAGCTCATTAGCCACCGAAAAGCTATGTTTTGGCGGCTAAATAGTTGAACATGGGCCAAAGGCAAACCAGGGAAAGTGGTCTGAGCAAGCAGAGTCAAAGTAACACTTTCGGTGGCTTGGGAAATACTACATGAAATCATTAGCCACCGAAAAGGGGTGCTTTCAGCAGACTAGAAAGAGAGATAAAAGGGGTTTAAACCATTGAAAGCGAGTGGCAAGAAGGACTAGGAAAGGTAAATTCGGTGGCTTAGGAGAGGCTCAGAACATCTCATTAGCCATCGAAAAGGGCTGTTTTCGACAGATTAGAAAGGGGTGCAACATATACACTAACTACCGAAAGCTAGAAAATAAATATCGGGTGGAAAACCCTTTCGATGGTTTAGGCGAAAGCTATGGCATTTGTGTTAACCATCGAAAGAACATTTTTTGATAGCGGTCAGAGGTTTAGTCCTCTGCAACGCTGACATTTCAGAGGGCTTATCCTTTATGTTGCCGAAGTCTTGTGGTTTGAAGTTCCGACGCATTAGTGGTTTGAGGTTCCGATGTTTTAGTGGTTAGTCTTCCCGACCTCCGATGCTTAACACTTGCGGCGTTAGTGGTTTGAATCACCAACACTACAGTAGCGTTCAGGTTTAAAGTTATGATCCTTAGTGTTTAGAGATTTTGATCATTGATGGGTTCGTTAGTTGTTTGTTCGGCAGTTAAAGAGGGTTTTTTTCAAAGTCGCTATCTGTCGAAAGCAAAAATTCACCATAGCGACAGGGTAGGGGTTCCAGCGGCTTAGGTAAGAAAGATAACATTTAATTAGCCGCCAAAATCCATCTTTTCAGTGGCTAGTTGACAAAATTGTGGAGGATATTAAACCACCAAAAGGCCATGATAACGAAACAGTTGGGAACTATCACATCTAACCCTGTCATCAAGAAAAAAATCATTTTAGAGCATGATTACCCACCGAAAATACCTGGAGTCATGTGACTGTGTGGGAAATGAGTGAAAAGGGTTGTTAGGCAAGTAGCACAAACTGATCTAACTGCCAACCTCTAGTTTTCCTCCACCTATCCCAAATACCATCAAATAGCCATCAAATGCTCTGGCTGAAGCAGGTTACGGTGATATGGGAAAAGAGATCTCAAGGATCGAGCTGCTATCATCATTTTGGTGACCTCGACTTCCATAAAAGACATAAATCCTCATAATCAGTGCCATGGGACTCCCTCATATTTCATGTTAGAAATTGGCATTTTTTCACCAAAAAACTGACTCTGAGAGAGAATCCTGCTAAAGCACATTGTATAGAAGGTTTGGAAAAATTTTTTTGTAGGTACCCAGGAGATACACCCATTAGGATGAAGAAAAGTGGACCAGCTCTCATACAACAGCTAGGTAATATCAGTTACTTAGAGACCCATCCAGAGGTTTGCAGACTGTTTCAGGAGGTAGGCTACTACAAATGCTATGAAAAAATACAGGGTTTTCATTAGTAGGTGGATAAAGATTTTTCCCTATCATTTGATGGTTCAAAAGCAGTAATAGGAAGGGAGGAATTTCTCATAGATGAAGCACTAATCTCAGAGGTGAATAAACTCCCTTGCACAGGAGAGAAGTGGTTCAAGACCACTATACCCAAAGATGTGGAATTCAGATATCTCAAGCCTGAGCACATGGGAATAACATGGAAGAAGGCTGTGCCATCATCATGGCTATAAGAGAACTGGCAGTAGCTGCTAAAATCCATTGTGGTCTATTTGACCTGTGAAGGGAGATACAATAGAGCAATGATCTATCATTTCAAACTCATGAACCACTTCACAGGTAAGAACCCTCTTAATATACCATTTTATTTACACAGAAGTCTAAGGAATATGGCACATCAAGTGAAATCCCAGCCATCCAAGATTGCTGGCAGGTTGTGCCACCATGGTCTTTTCCAGCTATTGGTCCAGGAGTTGTTGAAGAAAATAAACATTGCTTGGCCCTATTTTCTATTCTAGAATGGTTTTGAGACAGGCCTTCAGCCAAAGGAGAAAGGGAAGTCTCCTTTCAAGAAATCCAGCACTCCAAGGAGTGGGAGAAGAAGAAGGAGGGCCATTTCCCCAGCTGTAGCATTTGAACAACCTCCCTCCTCCTCCAAAACCAAGAAGGCAAAACAAAATTTGGATTTTGGTGAGAAAGGTCAGAGGGCAGAAGCACACCAGGAGAATGTCTTAAACCTACCTTATTCAGATTCTAAGTAAGAACAAGGAGATGATGTAGCCCTAGCTCTGCAAATTGGTCCATTTACTGAAGCATTTCCATCACCCACACCATAGGAACAAGAAGAACCAGTTGAAAGGGATTCCTCCAGTAAACCTAGAAGTCAAAAGATCAATCAGCTACTAAGGCAGGTTTATGAAATGGAGGTCTTGGAAAGAGAACTGAAGAGAAACAATGAAACATTGACAAGGAGAAACAAGCTATTGCACAAGTCCTACTTGGAGTAGAGAGAGAGATACATTTTCTTGAAAAGGCTGAACACTAGGTACCTGAAGGACAATACCAGGTTACTCAGGATGGTGAGGCTCCAAAGGCTATAGTTGAAAGAAGCAAAAGAAAACCCTAGTAGCCACCTTGCCTTATCAACCCTAGCTGAAGCAGCCATTAGTCTCCAGCCTCTCGGAACGAGCTAGGGCACAACAAACACTCCAAACACAAATCCCTCAGAAGATGAAGGTTGAGAAAATAGGCATGGAAAGGAATTTTGGAGCGAAACCTAATAAATTTTGTAAAAAAGGGATTTCGGTAGTTAAGCAGGGAAAGCGAACAAATGTTTAAAAGCAATTTTTTGACAAACAGAACCGGATTTTGGAAATTACAGATGGCTGAGGGACATAAGTTAAAGATAAAAGGTGCTGAGAGAAGTATCAGAAAGGGTCTGTTTAGATATATTATGACAAAACAACACCATAAAGTCATCAAC
This sequence comes from Pseudotsuga menziesii, assembly GCA_001517045.1. Classification (NCBI taxonomy): domain Eukaryota; kingdom Viridiplantae; phylum Streptophyta; class Pinopsida; order Pinales; family Pinaceae; genus Pseudotsuga; species Pseudotsuga menziesii. The sequence goes on along the minus strand of LPNX010470351.1, from coordinate 98,739 downwards.
CCTAATTGTCAAGGAGAAATGAGACATGGGTTAACTGATAGTGGACCAACAGTAGTGATCATCAACAACTACATCAGTTATTGAATTTTCAGTCAGTGAACTAAATATTCATCATAGTTAGACAAATAGTTAGGTAGGGTTTGAAACCCTAATTTGGAAAAACTGTCACTTTTGAGTATTTTTGTAAAAATGGATCGAAGTTTCAGGATCTGTACTTTTTGTAAAAAGGCTATAAAGCCTAAGATCGATTTTATAATAAAGGTTCAACTTCAAGGATTTATAAGCCTATAATGCTTTCATGCTTCTCATTTTACTTATTCATGAATATAAGCTCTTTTGTTATGAACTGTTCAGCCATCATCTCTTTCTTTGCTGCACTTATGCCTGAATGTGTATTTAGGTCATTTTCAGATTGATTAGAAAGTTGATAGCTGTCATCCTATTGGTTTGTTAGTGCAATTTGATTTATAAGTGTCATCCTTATCATTATTTACCCATTTATATGCATGTGTTTTGTATGTAAATCTACCAACCTGATGAGTTCTTCATCCCTGCACTTTATTGTCAAACTTCTAAGCAATTGTAGCTAAAAGCCTTGTAAATGAGTGAGTTTTATGCATGCCTTGACAGTGGAAAGGCTATATAGGTCAATTGACTTGATCCAGATCAAAAAACCCTAAAAACATTGTAAGTTACTGTTGATGTATTTGTAACTTTGGAATGTATTCATTTATGTATCGTATGTCTTGTAACCTGATGTTTATTCTGGGATGTATCTGTTGATGTATATGTAACTTTGGAATGTATTCTTCTATGCATATTATGTATTGTAACCTGATTTTTATTCTGGGATGTTTCTATTATGTATTTGAGTCATGTTGTCATGCCCCGATGTTCCAATCGGGAGGATTAATAATGTAAACAAGTCTTGTCAAGTCATTGTGGAAGTCCCCACAGTTTCGGGGCACTTGAGTTATTATACACTAATTAAGGTGTAGGCTCGAGTAAGTAATTGTCAAGTTGGGCCAACATGATTGAGGGCACTTCAAGTGAACGGAAGAATATAAATAGAGAGTGAGACTCTCTATTTAACACACACATCATTCACTCTCACTTAAGTGTGGCGCATTAGTGAGGAAGGAAATACTAGGACTAGATAGAAGAAGAAGACTACTGCTGTTGGGAGTGCATCTTACTGTTTTGGGGTCTTACATCTTGTGGTGATTCTATATTTGAGGAAGTTGCGGGGTTTTCTCCATTTATGGTTTCCCCGATCAAAACTCTTTGTGCCTCTTGTCTCTTGTGATGTACTTATGTTATTGTTGTGCTTGTTATTCTCTCAGTGAAAAGATCCTAACATAATGCTAGCTTAAAATGTTGAAAAACTAACAGTATCTATTATGTAATTAAGTCATATTGTCATGCCCCGATGTTTCGATCGGGAGGATCTATTATGTAAACAAGTCATGTCAAGTCATAGTGAGTAACCCTCCGATTGTCTAAGGGTTAAAGTCCCCGCAGTTTCGGGGAACTAGGGTTATTAGACTCTCCTAGTAGAGGTCAACCCTAGTAGGGTTTTAGTCATGTTAGGATTAGTATAAATAGAGAACTAGAGTCTCTATTTATCACACAACTCATCCACAATCAAGTGTAGCGCATAGTTGAGGAAGGAGAAGACACTGGGGCTAGACAAGAAGAAGATTACAACTGTCGAGATATCACTTATTGTTTTGGGATTTTCTATTTTGGTGTTGATTCTATCTCTAAGGAAGTTGTGGGGTTTTCTCCTATATGGTTTCCCCAAGAAAAAACACTGTGTTCATTGTCTCTTGTGTGTGATTTATGTGCTTGTTATTCTCTTAGTTAAAGATCCTAATAATGCTAGCTTAATGTTGAAAAACTAACATTGTATCAGAGATAACTTGAGAAGAAGACACTGTGCAGCTGTGGGAACTAGGGATTCCTAGTTTGTGGATCTTCCTCCATAGATTTTCAGCAAAATTAAGGTGGAATAACTCTCCTCCTTAGGGTGCATCTTTCTATCGAAACAGAATCCAATTCTGAGGTTTTTCAGTTTTGGACCCGACACTACTGTCAGAAATTAGGGCTTTTCACAGAAGAGGAATTTTTTAGTGAGCCCAGGCTTGGATTGATCTCCTCCCCAAAATCAAAGTTAGGGACAAAATTCAAGGCATTTGGGTGGATAGAACTCTAGAAAAGCAAAACCCTAATTTGCTCCTAATCCAGTACTGCAGGATTTCAGCTCAAGTTTCAGATCCGACATCTTGAACCTGGTAAGATCTAAAATCTATTGTATTTCCATTTGAGGTTCTCAGTTAAGATGTCTCATCATACCAAGCTTGATGAAAAGCTTGAGGGAGCTGATAAATTTCGAGCCTGGAAGTATAGGATCTCCCTGGTCCTCGAAGAAAATGAGTTAGACTCCTACATCCATGAGGAGGTTCCAGTTCCAGAGGGAGATGAGGCAAAGGCCTTACATAAGAAGAAGATGGTTATGGCAAATAGGATCATTGCTGATTCTATCAAGGATCACCTTATCCCACAGGTGTCCTCTCTCAAGACACCTAAAGATATGTTTGATGCCCTAACCAAATTGTTTGAAGGGAAGAACATAAACTAGAAGATGACTTTGAGAAATCGACTGAAGAATGTGAAGATCCAGAATGCAGAGACCATCTAGTTTTACTTCACAAGGGTTTCTCAGATCAAGGAACAATTGGAAGCAGTAGATGAAGAAGTGGAGAAAGCAAAAATTGTGATGACCACCTTGAATGGTCTCCCTAAGACATGGGACTCGTTCATTCAAGGGATCTATGCTAGAAAGAAGTTAGTCAAGTTCAGCAGGCTGTGGAAAGAATGTTCTCAAGAAGAAGCTCAAATAGTAGCTTGAGAAGAGAAGATGGGACGTGAAGATAAAGCTCTCACAGTACAATCCAAGAAATCTAGATCCAGCCATCACAGAAGTAAGTACTCTCATCACAGGAATAACTCTAGAAAGCCTAGAGATAGGTCTAAGTTCATTTGCTATACATGTGATGAAAAAGGACACTTTGCTAGATATTGTCCTAAGAACAAAAGTAGACCTCACAAGAAGAAGGGAAGCAAGAGAAGACATCATGCTCATGCTGCAGAGGATGATGAACCATCCAAGAAGAGATCCATATATGAAAGTGAATATTTTTCAAGCGAGGATGAATATGTTTTGATCTCCACTCTCACGGGAAACATTACTCATGGGAGTGATGATTGGCTTATTGATAGTGGGGCCTCCAAATAGATGACTAGATTCAAGGAATCCTTTGTGAGACTTTCAGAACATGAATCACCTCACAAGGTGAATCTAGGAGATGACTACCAATATCCAATAAAAGGTAGTGGGGAATCCTCCTATAAACTAGACTCTGGTAAGTCTCTATCAATGAAGGAAGTATTGTTTGTGCCCAGACTCAAGAAGAACCTTCTCTCCATATCAGCATTGGACGCAAAAGGAATGAGGGTTGCATTCATAGATGGTCAAGTCATCCTGTGACCAAGAGGAAAGACTATCGATGATGCTGTAGTGATTGGTGAATGAGAAAAAGGTTTGTACAAATTGAAGGGCCATCCAGAACAAGCCTTGGTCCATGACACAGTAGAGCCAAGTGAACTATGGCATAGAAGGGTTGCACATGTGCATTATAGAGCACTACCTCTTGCAAGAAAAGTTGTTGAAGGTCTTCTAGAAATGCAAGAAAAACATGACGGGGTTTGCAAGGGATGTACGAAAGGAAAGAACACAAAGAAGACATTTCCAAGTAGCAAAAGCAAAGCAAAAGGAATCTTGGAAATCATCCACTCTGATGTATGCGGTCCTATGTCATCAAGCTCACTAAGCGAGTATGCATATTATGTTTCTTTTATTGATGATTTTTCTAGGAAGACATGGGTTCACTTCATGAAGAATAAGGATGAAGTATTCAGCAAATTCAAGGAATTCAAAGCCTTGATCGAGAACCACACTGAAAAGAAGATCAATACTTTTCGATCAGATAATGGTGGAGAATTCACTTCAAATGAATTCAAAGAGCTATGTAAAGAATCAGGGATTAAGAGGGAGTTTTCTACTCCTTATAATCCACAACATAATGGGATTTTGGAATGAAAGAATAGAACTATCATGGAAGTTGCAAAATCAATGCTTCATGATCAAGATCTTCCTATTCATCTTTGGGTGGAAGCTGCCAGAACAGCGTTGTATGTACAGAATCGTACTCCACATAGAGTACTCGAGAACAAGACTCTTGAAGAAGTCTTCTCCGGAAAGAAACCAGAAGTCATCCATCTCAGAATATTCAACTGTCCTGTGTACATACACATTCCAAAAGAGAAGAGAACAAATTAGATTCTTCAAGGAAGAAGGGTGTATTTGTGGGATACTCTGAAAGCTTGAAGGCTTATAGAATCTATTTCCCAGGATACAAGAAGATTGACATCAGCAGGGATGTGACATTTGATGAAGACAAATCTTACAACAAATCCAGAAAGAGACTTGCTGAAGAACCTAAAGAAGCAGAAGCACCCAAAATTCATGACACAACCATGAATGAAGAAATTCAAGAAGAAGATCGAGAATTTGAAGAACCACAAAGACCTGTAGATCCACCTCTAGAGAAGAATCCTCATAAGAGGAAACCTGCTTGGGTACAAGAACTTATCCAAGGTGTGGAAAGATATGGGGCTCCATAAGAGAATCACAGAGAAAGAAAGAGAACCAGATCCTGTTCCGGGTATGTAGCTTTACTATGTGATTTCATTGATAAAGAACCTTCTAGTTTTGAAGAAGTGGAAAAATGGAAATAATGGAAGGATGCTATGATCGAAGAGTATCAGTCGATCATGTTCGATCATGAAGAATGATGTTTGGGATGTTGTCCCAAGACCAAAAGAGAAGTCAGATTTGACTTCCAAATGGATATACAAGATCAAGCATGTTGCCAATGGTAGCATTGAAAAATATAAGGCAAGATTTGTGGCTCAAGGTTTCTCTCAGAAAGAAGGAATCGATTATGAAGAAACCTTTGCACTTGTAGCCAGATACACTTCCATCAGATCAGTACTTGCTCTGGATATAGTGATGAAATGGAAGATACACCAGATGAATGTCAAGACTGCTTTCTTGAATGGTGTAGTGGAAGAGGAAGTGTATGTGGAGCAGCCACTCGGTTTTGAGACAGATGACAGGGAGTCTCATGTATGTAGATTGAAGAAATCCCTATACGGTTTGAAACAGGCACCCAAGACATGGTACGGCAAAATTGACAGCTTTCTATCCAGTTTGGGCTTTACCAAGAGTAAAGCAGATTCCAACCTTTACTACAAGGTTGAAGATGGAAACCCAGTGATGCTTCTACTATATGTAGATGATCTATTTGTGACATGTATGGATGGGTTGATTGCTGATACGAAGAGAAATCTTGCTGCCGAGTTTGAGATGAAGGACTTGGGTATGATGCATTATTTTCTAGGTATGGAGGGATGGCAAAGTGCGAATGAAATCTTCCTTGGACAAGGGAAGTGTGCAGAAGAGATCCTGAAGAGGTTTGGGATGATGGACTGCAAGACCATGGCCACACCTATGGCATCGAACCTAAAGCTATTGAGTGATGCTTCATCAGATATGGTTGATGCTATGATGTATCCTCAGATGATTGGATCCTTGATGTACTTGATGAACACGAGACAAGACATTTGCTTTGTTGTGAATGCCTCAAGCCAGTTCTTGACAGATCCAAGAAATGTTCACTTGATTGCTGCAAAGCATATTCTAAGGTACCTGAGGGGTACAGTTGATTATGGGCTCAAGTATGATGCGAATCAAAAGATTAACCTAGAGGGTTATGTTGATTTAGATTGGGCAGACAGTGCCATTGATAGGAAGAGAACTTCAGGATGTTGCTTCAGTATGGGATCATGTGTGACCTCTTGGTTTAGTAGGAAGCAATCATGTGTGGCACTGAGTATAGCTGAAGCAGAGTATGTTGTAGCTTGTTCAACTAGTTGTGAGGCAGTATGGCTGCGGAAGCTACTGTCTGATATATTTGATCTCTGGTTGGATGCTACTTGTATACATTATGACAACCAGAGTGGCATGAAGTTGTCAGAGAATCCGGTGTTCCATGACAAGTCAAAGCATATTGAGATCAAGTATCACTAAATCAGGGATATGGTGCAGAGGGGAGCAGTGAAGCTCTAATATGTTTCGACAGAGGAACTGATAGCTGATGTATTGATGAAGCCATTGGCTAGGCTAAAGTTTGAGTACTTAAGGGAGAATCTTGGTGTTCTCCAGATCGAGGTTTCCTCCAAGAAGAAGTGATGAGACCCATAGCCATTCTGACATGGTGAGAGGATTGGTTCCTTCCATGGTCATATGTAAGGGTTGAGCCATTCTATCATAGTGAGAGGATTGGTTCCTTCCATGTTAGATATGAGTGCTGGCCATTCTGTCAAGTAGGACAGATGTAAGGGCAACTGCCATTCTGGGAATGGAGGCACCTGGTGGGTTACCAGGGAACCTCAATCTAGGACT
>LPNX010470351.1:66688-92119 GCA_001517045.1 Pseudotsuga menziesii | reverse complement strand
AGAGGGATGTGTTCCCACTTGATCAGATGTAAGGGCTGAACCATTCTGTCATGGCTAAAGGATTAAGTTCCTTCCATGTCAGATGTGAGTGTTGGCCATTAAGTCAAGTAGGATAGATGTAAGGGCAACAACCATTCTAGGAATGGAGGCACCTGGTCAGTTACCAGGTAGCTCAGTCTGGGAATGGGGGCCATTTTGATGCGATGATAGGATTAGTTCCTTCATGATTAGATGTGAGTGCACGCCCTTTCGATGCGATGTGTTTACACATGGTTGAATGTAAGTGCAGAGCCTTTCTGACAAGATGAGGTTGGATATAAGTGTTGAGCCATTCTGGCGCGATGTGTTTACACATGTTCAAATGTGAGTGTTGTGCCTTTTCGACAAGATGGGGTTGGATGTAAGTGCAGTGCCTTTCCAACAAGATGAATTTGGATGTAAGTGCAGATCCCTTTTGATGCGATGTGTTTACACATGGTCAAATATAAGTGCTGATCCTTTCTGACAAGATGAGGTGAGATGTGAGTGCTGGGCCTTTCTGACAAGATGAGGTCAGATGTAAGTGTTGGGCGTGCCTTTTTGACAATATGTGGTTAGATGTAAGAGCTGGGTGTACCATTATGACTTAAGTGTCAGATATAAGCACTACTGAAGACCTACATGAAGGGTAGGCCTATAGGATTAACTTTGTAGAACTTTCTGTGATGAGAAGAATTGAGATAGCACCATTATGAGATAGTAGATGATGATCCAGATCAAGTGATCCAAATGAGATGATCCAGACTTGATGACGATCCAGATCAAGTGACGATCTAGTTGTGATGATGATCTAGACTCGATGATCCAGATCAAGTGATCCAGATGAGATGATCCAGACTTGATGATGATCCAGATTGAGTGATGATCCAGTAGTGATGAGCCAGTAGTCATGATTATGCAGATCCCATGATAAAGAGAAAGAAGATGACTTGAAGGCTTAAAGACGAAGAAGACTTGAAGAAGAAGATGACTTGAAGACTCAAAGACAAAGAAGACTCGAATACTAAAGAATACTTGAACATGACGAGATGATCCAGTTGATGTAGAGAAGAAGACCAGTGCTGAAAATTGTGTCGAAAGAATACCTTCCTAGTTAACAGGGAGTGTTGATGTATTTGTAACTTCGGAATGTATTCATCTATGTATCTTATGTCTTGTAACCCGATGTTTATTTAGGGATGTATCTATTATGTAATTGATTCATATTTTCATGCTCTGATGTTTCGATTAGGAGGATCTATTATGTAAACAAGTCATGTCAAGTCATAGTGAGTAACCCTCCGATTGTCTAAGGGTTAAAGTCCCCGCAGTTTTGGGGCACTAGGGTTATTAGACTCTCCTAGCAGAGGTCAACCCTAGTAGGGTTTTAGTCATGTTAGGATTAGTATAAATAGAGAATTGGAGTCTCTATTTATCACACAACTCATCCACACTCAAGTGTAGCGCATAGTTGAGGAAGGAGAAGACATTGGGGCTAGACAAGAAGAATATTACTACTGTTGGGATATCACTTACTGTTTTGGGCTTTTCTATTTTGGTGTTGATTCTATCTCCGAGGAAGTTGCGGGGTTTTCTCCTTTATGGTTTCCCCGAGAAAAAACACTGTTTTCATTGTCTCTTGTGTGTGATTGTTATTCTCTTAGTTAAAGATCCTAATAATGCTAGCTTAATGTTGAAAAACTACAGTTACTAGGCATCCTCGAGCTACAACCTAGAGGAGTTCCCTGGAATGATAACACATAATTCACATGTGTACTAGATGATGATAAATAATGTATGATTACTTTTTTAATTTAAACATAATATCATATTAAAAATTTATATTGATTAATAATGGACACAATTAAAACTGCTAAAATATAATAACCACACATAAAACAATTAAAAGTGACTAAATGAGTGACCAATAAATGGGATTAATGACCAAAATTTGCATATAAAATGACCAAAAATTGAGATATATGTGACGAAACAATGAGATATAAATGATCAAAAAACCGACCAAAATTCACATATCAATGACCAAAAAACAGTTTTGGTGGCTAATTTACGGTCTTTTATTCCGACCAAATTTGGTCATACTCTAGTTTGTCATGTGGTCATTAATTTGGTCATATATTTGGTCATTGATTCAAATATATGACCAAATTAATGACCAACTGACAAGCTATAAATGACCAAAATAAAAATGAACAATTTTGGTCGCGTAATAAAAGATTGTAAATTAGCCACCAATAATCACCAAACCAAAAGTGGTCATTGATATGCAGATTTTGGTCATTTTTTTTGTCACTATTCTCTCATTTTCCACTAGTGTTCTAACAAGAGAATAAAGGCGAATGGTGACTGAAGGTAGGCAACATGGAATCAATATGCAAACTGGAACATCTCTATGACACATGAGGAATCACTCCCATAGGGACTGTAATCTTAACTGGATGATGGAGATAAAATCATTGTAACGAGTATAGCTCCTAAAGTCAAGCTAATACCCAACCAATGGATGTGATATACAGTGATCTGTTCGAAGGTGACACAACTCAACTACTGCCAAAGATAACATCTTTTCCTGTTTGGATTTTTGGTTTTTTGATTTTTTGGACTTTTTCAGTTATTTTCAAAAGCTTAAAAAATAATAAAAGTGCTTTATAATACAAATCTAGGAGGAAACAAGTGGCAGGGAAACAATCAAACTAATTCCAAGCAGTGGAACATGCCTATGCTCAATGCAAGTATTTATGTGCAAGATAATGACAATCAGGGGAAAGTATCCTCTCGGTAAAAAGGATGATCATGCTGCAAAATATATGTAAAAAGGCTCTGCTTAGCTAGACATGAGACAAGCTCGAGTGATATGGAAAATAACTCAAAGTTATGGAGATGGCATAAATCTCAAGAAGGAAAGAAAAACTCATGAAAATGAAATTTCAACTTGATATATACAAGGGAGTCCTAAGGGAAATGACTAGCATAAATTTCAAGAGGAGTATGAAGCTCTTGCACAAAGACATGGTGGGACTAAAAGGACTCCCACAACCTAAAGGAGAAATCTCTGCATGGGAACCAAATGCAATATGGGATCTAACTAGGGTACCCATGTATGGGAAAGCTCTACCATTCACATAATGCTACTTCTAAAAGAAGCATGAAGGTTCTGTGAAGTCATGGAATGGGTTCATACTTAATGTTAAGATGAAATGGTCATAAGGTCATGCAAAATGAAGGCAGATGCGAAATCCTAAACTATATGACACTTTAGACATGATACCTGTAATAAGCACGAATAGATCAAAGACCTTAGGGAGAGTGTGCAAAACATGGACCCTACATGACAAAAATATTATTCTAAAACAACTGGAAATGGTTAGTAAAGAATCCAAACTATAGGATATGGGAAGCATTGATCATGACAACACATTCAAAGGAAACAATGCAGTGGACGATGGGCCATAAGAAGGAATGTAAGGTGAAGACCCAAATTTCACGTATCCACTACCACCCCCATGAGGGTGACCACTGGTGTAAAGGTTGAGCAAAGAAAATAAAAATACTCCGCAAATGGAGTAGAGGATGGAATATGACCATTCCCAAATCCATGAGCATGGTAAGGGGTTGTGATTACCCCAAGTCTGATACCAGGGTCCATACTAGGAATAAGGAAGGGTGACAGGATACCAGACATGCCAAAAATAAAAGGATCCTAACTCAAGAGAACATAAATATACTCAAGTAACTGCGATCCCAAAGGAAAAATAGCACACAAAGAGCACACTCCTAAGAAAATCTATAGCAAAAATGAAGCAATCCAAGGGAAGGATAAGTGAGCTCTCGAATGCAGTAGGTATGTCTCGCCTAGGAGAATCTCGAGACTCCCATACACTATAAGTGGAGGTGTGCAACCAATTATAGTGGCCCTAAGCTTCAACACATATAGAGGATGTTATTTATGACCAATACCTAGCCAAGACACCTACAGAATAACCTCTACAAATACCCCCTCAATAACCCAGGTAAGGAAACTAAGGTCACCTCAATATAACCAATGCTTAGGTAGACAGTCGCAGGAAGGATTGACGGTATGGGTAGGGTAGCAAAGATCGAAACCTGAAAGCACAATTGGTACCCCAAGTGTGCACCAATCAATACCTCAAAGACCCCTAGACATGAATACAATCCTGGAAATATCTTCGATGCTCACAGAAAGTGACCAGGAGTCATCCCAATCATAATCGCATGCATTGCTTCGTTCTTACCTCTCGTGTAAGAGGAGCATCCTAAGAAACACTAATTATATCAAGGGTTTCACACTATCACCTAGACAAACATCTACCTATTTTATTTAGTGTTTTTTGAGAATTGACTCACAATGAACTATTTCAAGACCCTAAAACCTATTCTTGTTGATGCACCCTAAAAAAGAAAAGAGTGTAATTCATTTTATTAATCTTTGATTTTAGTTGGATGTGATTACTCAAAGGGTAAAATGGTTGTGCAACTAATGAAGTTATGACTCAGAAGTGAAATAAATATGCACACCTAACAAGCAATGCCAAGTGCAATCTTGTAGAATGAAAAACAGGGTATGCCACTACATGAAATGCAAAAATACTCATTCCTTTCCAAATTCCAATGCAATCCTTCCTATATAAAAGCCTAAATACAACTCTCATCCAAGAAAACCAATGCAAGTACCTCCTCAAATCCATATCTAATATGCCACTAAGAGTGCAACTATTTTTATTTTTCAATATAAAAGAATGAAAATGCAATAAAATTCATTAAAATTCTCAGTATTTGCAGCAAGTATAAAACACAAGCCCAACAAGACACTAAGACAAAAAGAGTAATGCACTAATGGAAAAACAAAAAAGATAAATGACTAGAACTACTTTCAAAGAAAAATCAATGAAAAAGTAGTCTCTGGTCACAAACAAAGCATCCAACATACAACATTAGAACCTAGGAAGACCTAACCATACTCACAATCCACCCAACAACTTCCCACAAAATCAAACTCAACCAAAAGGGAGGATGTACATGACTGTTTAAAAAACAACTCTGTATGCATGTGGATTTTGGCCTAAAACTTGCATGTATACACGGATTTTGGCCAAAAACATGCATGTATACACAACTTTTGACCAAAATCCTGTGTGTGTATGCAACTTTTAGCCAAAAACCTGCGTATACAAAGAAGACAGTGGTTCAAAGAAGGACAAGAGTCAAACCAATCTAGGGGAGTGTCAATGGATGAACATACTACTAAATGTGACACAGAAATGAGGAGAAACAAATATCAAGTCAAGAATATCAAGCACATTGTGCCCCCAACCCCAAAGAAAAAACAACTAGGAACCTCCCCAGTATGGTCGTCGATTTTGTTACGGAGAGAAACTTCCTATGGCTAGGGGTGTACCACAACAGGCAAATTTGACTGACATTGTCTTGACATGTGAACAAGACAAAGATTTATTTTGCAGCCATTGGATACCTTCCATACACATGAACATGAGGTGAATTCTGATTTTTTTGTGCTTGAGTATTGTGCAGACAATTTTGATGAGAACCAAGCACTTGGTCTTTTCTAGAAAAATCTTGAATTGTTTTCTGGAAAGAGTCTCTTCCCAATGGGAGGGTCAGATGAGGATGAATATTGGGAAGCCATAAGTTGGGTGGATTCTACCCACACTTATATTTCAGCCTCATCAAGTGAGAATGAAAATTGGGAGAAGGAATTTTCCTTGATGATGCAAGAGGAAGAGTTGGAGGCTTTCCTAGGTGTTCATGGTGACTTGTGGAATGCACCATCACCCTCCCATTAACCACATAGGAACATAAGGCTGTCACTTGATTCCATTCCACCACATGTGGATTGGGTGGAAGATTACATGTCACACATGGAGTCTTCTTGCAGAAAATGTTTTGCACATGATCAGTGGAAGGCAGATAAGCAAGCAAACTTCCAAGAGAATTTGTTGAGGAAAAATATTGCATAAGGTGGTATTTGTGGAGGAAATCCACACAATTGGATAGATTCTTGCATTCTTTGAATAGTGGAAGAGAGTTGATCCATTGGAAGTGTTCACATGTACCTTTTAGTAGGAGTTTCAGTACCTTATCAGGTGGGATGAGGGGACACTTACTTGTTTTTCCTCCATTAGAGGAAATTTCAACTCAAAATGGGCCTTTTAACTTTTATTCAAATTCCATGTCATCATGTGTTAGCCAATGAAATTGCTTTAAATTTGAAATATCGTATAGGTCTTAAACACCTTTTTAATATAAATTTGGGGATAGGTATCATAAAAAAAACTACTTTTTTTGTTTGTATTTTTGACATATCCAAAATTAATAAATATTATTTTATTATTTTAACTATTATTTTATTAGTTCATTTTAGGAGGCTCCTTGTATTTTTGGAGATAATCATGATGCATCATCTTATTGTGAGCAGTTTGGGAATCCTTGTTGGTTGGATGATGCCTATACTCATTAGGGTTGGACATGGGACTCAGACATATGTATTTGTAGCAACATCATTGTGATATTCAATGCTGATGTGCATCAAGAACATAAGGAACTTTATGTTGGGTGGGGAAATATGACAGATTTCCAACTTTGCATTGAAAATTTCCAGTTTTCAGTTCAATGATATGATTTCCATAGCATGAATGTCATTTCTTGTGATGATAAATTTGTATGGTGGATTCTAATGTTTGGATACCTACAGTTGAGGAAATGGGATCCAGGCATAAATTTTTCTGATAAGTTGTGTGGGAAGGAATTCTCACTAAAGGGGGTGCAATGCAAGTAATATGACCGTGACATTTCTTGTTTTGGAGAAACTTTACAGGATGGCTTGATGGAGCAAGTCAACCTTTTTTCACAATGGATTCATGCTCCAGTTCTCCTACATGATGAATAAATTTGCAGCACTCTGGAGTGCTTTTGCTTGAGGACAAACATATTTGGGAGGGGAGGCTGTCAGGTCCCCATATTTTGGGACATTAAAAGTGTTGACCATGATGAAATTTCTGGTGGATCAAATTAACATTAATTATTCTTCCTAGGAAAAATATTGCTAATAATTATTTTGAGGCATCTATTTAATTTAATTTCATACTTTTATTTATTATGCAATTAAATGATGTGGAAATAAACTTTCCAAGTCAAGTAAGCACTAGAGTCCAAAAATGTTGCCAAAAATTAGAAAAGAGGAATATTTCAAGAAAAACAACATAAATCCAGAAAGCAGGATAAAACATGAAAAGAAGGAAAGTATGAAAAGTAGGAAAGTTTAGAAAAGAAGGAAGGTCAGAAAAACAGGGAAAATAAGGAAAGACAAAGCAAAGAAAATAAATGAAAGTATGTCCACTCATGGGTGACCTATTTTCACAGGTCACCAAGCAAAGTAATTTTCTCAAAAAGTCAACATTAATTCTATAAAATAAGAATTGCAACTCCATTATTCAGTTTTTTTATGATTTGATTACTTGATGCTTATGTCAGCATTACTTTTGAGTGTTGTGCCTCAGACTACTAGGATATGACCCCCATCCTTCCATTCCCCTCTCCTTCCGTCCCCTTCTCTTCCATTGCAGGTATGGAGTGCTAGCTTGCAGGAATTGAAGGATTATCAGAGTTATTCTCAGCCTCCAGCAAGCTCAGGTCAAGCTCCAATGAATCCCATGCTTCATATATGCTCATAGCCCCTTGCTGGTCATGATCCGGGTCTCCTACCCCTCATTTTTGGACAATATTTGTAATGGTAAGTCCATTATGTAATTTATGTTCTGTAATTTCATAATATTCTGTAAATTAATTTTATGAGGTCTAAATATCCCTTCCCCTAAAGACTATTTCCTTCAGTTTCACCAAAACGGCCTATTTTATCACTGTATGGGGGGGAATGAATAAATATGAGTGCTAAAAGAAATATACCAGACTGGAGAAGTGATTGAAGTGATTTTACATGTTTAGTGAGATTATATTTATCTATGTTACAATTCTTACATTTTACTGAAATGAATCTGAGTTGATTTAACTGCTCTTTTTAGACCCTAGCTAGATTACTAGCGTTTAATAACTAGTTTTGCTAAAACTGATGTAAAACAGGTTCTGTGAACTCAAAATGAGATCTGTCAGTTCCTGTGGGTTGGTAACAGGAATAATTCCCCTATTCATATCTAGAACATTTTTTAATTGGTTTTGTACCACATTTTTGGATCCTCCTTTGCGTAGGGTTTCCCTTGACCAAAACTGCCAAAAATCCCCAAATTCACCCAAAAATTCTTAGAATTTTCCAGAACCTTAGAAAAATGTATAAATAATTTATTTATTTTATATTAATTATGGAAAAAACCTATGAAATTTTCAAGAATCCCCTGGCTGAAACAGACTGAACTACTCTCCTTAGTTTCACGATTTGGCTACCCAGAAGCGTGGTAGTAGGTTTCTGCAGTGCAGAATCTAAACCCTAAATGTCACCAGATATAAATTTTTATAAGGGAGAGGAAATTCCATGTCTCGCATATCTTTTTTTTCTTTCCACTTCTCACTCCTTTTCCCTGCAAAATTTCCCAGAAGAAACCCCTTTTTTTCCCAATCCAAGAAGGCTCTGTGTGAATTGATTAAAATTTCAAAATTCTTAAAGTAAAATTACAAAATTAAATTGTTTAGGTCTTCACACCAGACTTGGGGAATTACAAGTACACAATTAGGTTTATCAAGATGCATGCAAAAACTCCAATACACTGCTGGGTTTATCAGGCTACTCAGCCAAGTGAACTAACGGTTGGTTTTATCAGACTGCACATAGTCAAGTTAACTTTCACATTGAATACTAGTCAAGAAAACTAACATATGGCTTTATCATACTACAAGCAGTGAAGCCTTGACACTACTGAGTTTATCAAGCTACTCATCCAAGCCAGCTAACAGTAGGGCTAAGTCAGGCTGTCTAGCCAATGGTCACATATGACCAAATTCACAACAAGACAAAACCAAGCCAGCTACCAGTTGGGATTATCAGGCTTCTGAGCCAAGACAATATATAATTGGGTTTATCAGTCTTCCGAACGAAGCGAATATACCATTGGGTTTATCAAGTTGTCAACCCAACCAATATATGTTTCAGTTTATCACGCTGCTAAGGAAGTGGAAAGGTAGAATGGCTAAGCTAGTGGCTCATTCACAGAGCTAAGGACACCTCCATAATATATATCTGGTCTAGAATCCACAATACCTACACACCCAACACAATGAAGTATTCCCTTCTCTATACATAGTCCCTCGGGCTATACCTTCCCTTCCAATGCTCTTCAATATGTGCATAGAAGACACACCAACCACTCTTATCTTTTTGTGAGGTTCCTCTCTTCACTAGATTTATCAATCCCATTTGACATCTCTTCCACTCATAAGTATTGCATGCGATTTAGACCCAAACCAGGGTACACATAACAACAAACCATAAGGATACACAGCAACACAGGGTTCAACTCTGTAACATAGACAACCAGGGTTCCATACCACTTTGTAACATAGGAAAAACACTATAGAATGCATAGCAATACTCTACTAGCTCACGCTGTGTCTGTGGGATGAAAAATGAACCACACTAAACTAATAACAACACTGAACCAAACTCCCCAACTCCTTCTACAACTTGGGATGGTGGATGAATGAATCGGGATGGAATAGGAATGACCAAAATGTGTAGAGCGACTCTTGGAAATGATGGGATGGGAACACATCCCAATGATTACTTGTTTCAGAAGAAAGAATGTGGCTTCCCCATACTATGGAATGCGGGTTTTGTCAGACTGTAGGAAGGCTCAGTCACGAAATCGACTACCATGTCTTTCTTTGTCGAAGGCATTAACTGCCTCAACCTCTCTTCTGGAAGAATTGAATGATTGAGTGTAGAGGAAACAAAGGGTAGATGAGACCTTATGGGTTATCCCATTGACATATGGCCTCACCCTATGGCTCTGTGGTTTGACTAAATCCCCTCCCTATTCCTTGTGAAATCATGCCCCCATCTCTTACGTTGTAGTACTTATGTAGTTGTGGTATTTTAGTAAATTGCATATTTACATGATGACTTCAAAATATAATGTTCCTGACTTAGCACTATACCCATCGGCACCGATCTTGATCATCGATACAAAAAACACCAAATCCATGGTAGGGCCTTGGCCTTGATCTCCTCACCATGATTTAAATATAATAATTACATCATCTATAATTTTAATACCATGGGGTCAAAAACGGGGTGTTACATTCCCCTCCCCCTTCATTGGCACTGTCCTCAGTGTTTTTACAAAATTGAACAAAAATAGATGTGCCAATCGTATGGCATCCTCCATATCCCACTATAGTGCTTCCATTTCACCTTTACCTGTCCAATAGCTCGATTTCGGAGCATTGTGACCTTCCTATCAAGGATGTGCAATGGCTCGGTTTGGAACTCTCTTTCGGGTTCCACCTAAATCACATCCCAATTTATCACATGGTTAGGAACATGTACATATTTCTTAAGCAAAGAAACATGAAAAACATTCTGAGCTCTAGTGCTAGTGGGCAATGCAAGTCTATATGCAACTAGCCCTATTCTTTCAAGCACTTCAAAAGGCCCACAATATCTAGGTGACATCTTGGAACAAATTCCAAGATTCAAGGAACTCTTCCTTGGCCTCACTCTAAGGTAAACATGATCCCTAACACTGAACTCTCTATGCACTCTATGCCTGTCTGCATAGCTTTTCTGTCTATATTGGGTTGCTTTTAGGTTCTGCCCAATCTTTCCAACTTCTTGCTACATTTCCTTGAGCAATTCTGGACCAAGAACAATCATGTTCTCAGGTTTATCCCAAGTCACTGGTGTCCTACACCTTCTTCCATACAAATCTTCATATGGACTCATTCCCAAATATGCTTGCTTCCCATTAATGTATGTAAATTCTACAAAGTGTAAATAATCCTCCCACTTGGATTGTTTATCTATCATATACATGCAAAGCATGTCTTGAATCACCCGATTCACTGTCTCTGTTTGTCCATCAATTTGAGGACGATAGACAGTGCTGAAGTTTAACTTTGTACCCAAATATGCAAACAAACTTGTCTAAAAATTGGAAGTGGACTTGGTATCCCTATATGAAATTATTGCCTTAGGAAATCCATGCAATCTAAAAATATCCTTCATGAATATTTTTGCAATGGCATCAGCCTTATATGTGGACTTGACCAGTATAAAATGTGATTCCTTTGTCAACTTGTCCACCGCAACCATGATGGAATCATGTTGTCTCACAGTCATTGGAAATCATGTAATAAAATCCATGGAAATAATTCCCATTTCCATTCTGGGATTGTAAAATGATGTAATAAACCTACTGGGTGTTGATGCTCAACCTTTACTTGCTGAAATTTCATGTAGTTAGCAATATATTCGGCAATTTCCTTTTTTCATTCCTGGCAAAAAATACTACTTTCTTGCTGTAGCAATTGTTTTCTGATATCCTGGGTGACCAGAATATGGATCTTGATGGATTTAATCCATAAAAATTATCCTCAAGTATGCTACATTTGGAATATAAATTATGTTCTTATAGGTAAGTAGTTCATCTTCTTCCAATTTATATCCTTCATACTTATTTTCAAGGCTTTGCTTTTGCAACTTGTCCTTTATCTACACATACATTTCATCCTTAGAAATATGATTAATAATTCACAGTCTCAAATTTGGTAGGCAAATACTAAGAGATGCCACATGCATTTCATGCACCTTTCTGCTGAGTGCATCCACCACTTTATTTTGTTTTCCTTTTATGTGCTTGATTTCGAAATCAACTTACACAAAAAAATCATCCATTTATCTTTCCTAGCATTTAAGGTTGGTTGATGAAACAAATATTTCAGACCACAGTGGTCTGTCCTCAGCTCAATTTATCTTCCCATTAAGTAATGCCTCCACATCTTGAGAGCATGTACTATGGCTGCAAGTTCTAAATCATGAGTAGCATAGTTCTTCTCATGCTCCTTCAACTTTATGGACTCATAGAATATCACGTGGTTTTCTTGCATAAGAAATCCTCCAAGTCCTTTATTACATGCATTAGTACATACCGCAAAGTATTTTTATGGGTCTGCAATTTTCATAATTGGTGCACTTGTAAGAATATTTTTCAACTACTGGAAGCTCTCCTCACATCTTGGTGTCCATTCAAACTTTATCCCCTTCTTTTGCAAAGAAGTGTTTGAATGTGCAACCTTATATCATCCTTCAGTGAACCTCATGTAGTATCCTACAAGTCCCATAAAATATTTCACATTTGTCACATTTCTTTGGGTTGTCCAATTCACAATGTCCTCAATCTTTTCAAGGTCCACATATATTCCTTCCTCTGAGATAATGTGACCCAAATAATGAATTTTATCTTTATAAAATTCACATTTTCTCATCTTTGCATACAAATTATGGTCCCTTAGCAATTGCAATGTCAGTCTCAAATGTTCTTCATGCTCTTCTTCATTCTTAGAATAAATAAGAATGTCATCCAGGAAGACAAGAACAAAATTGTCCAAATACTTGCTGAAAGCAATATTCATGAGACACATGAATGTAGTTGGTGCATTTGTGAGACCGAATTGTACCACAAACTCATAGTGTCCATACCTTGTTCTAAATATTTTCTTATGAATATCTTCATATTTGATTCTTACCTGATAGTAACTAGACCTCAAGTCAATCTTGGAAAATACCTTTGCTCCTCTCATTTGATCAAAAAGGTCATCAATTCGAGGTAAAGGGTATTTATTCTTCATGGTAAACTTGTTTAAATGTATGTAATAAATACATAACCTGAGTGTACCATCTTTATTTTTCACAAATAGACCTGGTGCTCCCCACGGGGCCACACTTGGCCTAATATACTTCTTTTCCAACAACTCTTGCAGCTGCATTTTCAGCTCTAGCAATTCTGGTGTGCTCATCCTGTAGGGTGTCTTGGACATTGGTGCCGCTCCTGGCACAAATTCAATTGTAAAATAAATTTCTCTCTTTGGAGAAAGTGTTGGAATTTCATCAATAAAAATATCCCTGAATTCCTGCAATACATGAAATCCTTCCAACCTAGGAGTTTCATTCTCTATTGCCTCCAAAACATGGGTTGCATACAATCTACAACCTTTCCTACATAAATTCTTCAGCTGCATTGCTGAAATATGCCTAACAAAAATCACTTTTGGAATGCCTCTTACAACCCTTGGGTTTCCTTCTTCATCCATGCATTCAAAATTCTTGTTGTAACAGTCAAGCTTAACTCTATGCACTTCTAACCAGTCCATTCCAATCAAAATATCATAGGGATCAAGTGGAAGAACATTCAAGTCTGCATAAGTGACTAACCCATCCATGACTAATGGACATTTATTTACCACTTAACTAAATTTTCTGTTGGTTCGAGTGGCTAGTTGAACTAACCATGATTTTCTATGCTTTAACTTCTTAAAAGAACAAATCTCAACAATTCTTAGAGTGATATAACTATGAGTAGATCCAAGGTCAATAAAAAAAGAAACATATTGCTCATCAACCTTACCTTCAACTTCAACTACAATTGATTGATGATCGGCCTAATGGTCCTCCAATGTCACATAGATTCTGGGGACATTCCTTGCTAATTGACCCACTGTTTTAGATTCTTGGACATTGTGAGCTTGCCTTACATACCCATTCTCATGCGGACAGTTCCTGCGCATATGGTTTACTCCATATCCCCAACATTGGATTGGTTCTATGATCTCATTTAGATCTCTTGGCATGTCTCCCATCACTCTTGCTGGCTTATTCATGGCTTGTGATTGCTTCCTTTGCCGATTTCAGAAGTGAGAGGTTTTGAAACCTTTCTTCCTTTGGTCAAACTTTTCATTCTTCTTGTCCTTCCATGCCTTATGGGAATCAAGTTTTCCCTTGTTATGATCATAGCAATACTTGGCCTTCCTTATGGCCTCTTCTATAGTTCTAGGTTCATCAAACTCAATCTTGTCTCTGTATCACTGATGTATATGTTATCACATATATAGTAGCCAAGCTACCATATACTACTTTTCATATTTCAATACATTTTTCAGCGCGCTCCCTTACATATGAGATGTTGAGATGAGCATTTATGATGGATACTTATTTGATTGATGGACTATAGTACTCTCCCATGCCATGACTAAGTCTTGAGACACTCAGATATGAGGAATGATGTAGTCATTTAACCATTTGCATAGCAATTAGTAGTGCCTAGATTTGCATCAGTGTTTTCTCATTGGACAGATGTTGGTTCAGATGGATTATTTACATGTTATGATTCAGTTTATATTATCTTGTTTTATGGTTATCATTGCTCTTATACTCATTCTTGTGACATGTGTTAGCATTTAGTGTCATGATTTGGCGGTCATTTACATGTTATAACTCATTTTATAGTATCTTGTGTTATGGTTATCATTACTCTTATACTCATTCTTGTGACAAGTTTTAGCATTTAGTGTCATGATCTAGCGGTCATATAGATATATGGACTTGGATGTATTTATATTATGTATTTATTTCCCTACTCAAACCTAGAAGTTCATGATCTATAATCATTGGTTTTACCCTCCTTAGGGAGAATAGAGGTATTCATTCCCACCATGCTTTGGCTTGCTAGTGTTGGTTTCATTATTCACTATATCCACCCATCCATTACCTTCTATTTATGTTTCTAACCTAACTTACTACTTGACTTGTGGCATGGAAGACCTTTCCCCACTAGAGCATTTGTTGGACAAGCCTCCCTGTTATTTGTGTCTCGGCTCTAAGTTGCCGAGGCTGTGTTGGCTAACCTGAAACAAGTAGCGCTACCATCAATAAAATGTATTTGTAGATGAAATGATATCTTATTGAAAATTCCATTCATGAAAAGTAGTGTTTTTAAACATGCGTGAATGCAAGGCTATCCTAATGAAATTGGATTTGAAGAACAATGAAAATAATATCTTAAAACATTCAAGAAAAGTAGTGTTTTTCAACATACATGAATGCATAAATCCTAAAATAATAAAATTCCATGTAATAAAAACATGGACCAAGGCTATGGAAAATCAAAGGCCCCAAAAAAACAATGGTTCCTAAAGTTTTATCTAAGTATTTCTCGCCTTACTTGTATTGAGTTGGATTGTGAGCATTTGTCAAGGTGAATAAGCACCTTCGAAGTAACTCACCCATTTGTGAGACACTCCCATCCCCTATGTTATTTCTTGTCCTACATATACTAGAGTGAGTGTTCCCTTTCCATATCCAAAGTGTCACAGTGTCAAGTTGGTAGTCATCCTTTGGCATAGCCTTGTAAATTTGATCCCTCACCCTTCACTAGCAAATTGATTATAACTATGAAGCGAGTATGGTCTTGAAAGTCTGGTCTGAGTCATAATTAATAAATGTAAACCCTATATATTTGGTTGATAGATCACTAGTGAAATGATTGATACTTGTTATGATTATTACTTGAATTATTTATAGAGCGTGTCTTAACCTTTGAACACTTAAAGCGGATGGATGACATCCTGGGTTATATTATATGGTCATTTATAGATTATTATTTTGTCTATCTAGGTATATTGGATATTGTAGATGATCATAAAGAGACCTATATGGTGTATTAGTATGCACCTAGGATGTATTTGGACTCCTTGAGTCCAATGTGATAGCTTGCTTTCAGTTCCGGGTATTTGCAGAGACGATTTGGATCAGTGTACATTTCTAATGCAATTTTGCTATATTGGATGACTTGTCTGAGCAGTGAGATGATTTTGTTGGATCTACTAGGGAAATGTATGAGGAAGGTAGGGTACATCCACTTGATCCTACCATATTACCCCCCTCCAAGAGAGCTTGGTGAGCTCAGTTGGACAATGCAGGCACCCTAGGAGGCAGTTTTTGGCATGTCATGTTTCCTAAGGCAGATAAAAAATAATTAAAATGGCTACTAAAGAGATCGATTTGGGCTACTGAGGTAGGAAATAAAATGGGATGAGTTTTGATGATGAGTATTATGTCTTCCACTCCTTCTCTAGCAGTTGCAGCACTTGGATGGGCCCACATCTATTTTTCAGGCATATTTTATTATTTTCTGGAGTTTTTGGAGGCTCGCGATTTCCTCAAGGAGGCACAATTTCACAGTTTAAAAATTATATTATTTTTATTATGCCACGGGGACACCCAATTGGAGTTAGTTAACACTACATGGAACCACCATGTGCTTCATTTATGTTTTGTTGAGTGGGACCCCCTCTCCTAGGGTGATTTAGTCCACTTTTATATTATATTATTATAATGATCCATGTATTGTATGTTGAGCTCATCTCAACTGTTTATTAGAACATTTGTCTCTTTTAATCTTAGCCACCCATGTGAAAAGTGGTTAGGATTTTGGTTCTCTCATTCCTATTTAAAGGAGACAGCTTCTCATTTGTAAGGGGTCTTTGGCTCTTAGATCTGGATAATAGAAAACTATTCTTGTGGAAATTTCTTGGATCTCCTTTGCATTTGGTGTTCTTATATGGTGATTTGAAAATCTTTTGCTTCCTAGAATTTGGGTATTTGTTGTGAGATCTATATATTTTTTTCATGAAACATTGTCTTGTCTACAGGAGGGAAAATTCAACTTGGGTGTTTTCGCAGGGCTTCCTCAACTCAATTGGCTTGGATGCATTTTGTATCAGGGGGTTTTCATTAGCATCAATGAAATCTATGATTTTATCTTGTTATTTTTTTGTAGCGTTTGTTTTTTTCTCATGATACAACAACTATGATATGGTTGACATTTGTTGTGCAAGACAGAGGGTGCATTGGCTTCCTGGGGCAAAACATTGAGCATAGAACTCACTCAATTTTTCTCAAATTGATCGGGATAGTAGGGATCATCATCATCAAGGCATATACAAGGTTTTTAAGGTAAGGTCTAAAGGTTAGTACTTCTCTCCCAAATCTCAATCCATTGGCACCTATATTTCCATTTTCATCTTAAAACCCTAAACAGTAAAAAAGTAAAAATATTATGGCTCAATCCGCTTGAGTTCTCAGTAAACCATTTATGGGTTTTGTAGATCAGGTCATGCCCTAAGTGGGTCTTCCTCAATGCTGATCTAGAAGTGACTCTATTTCCCTAGATCTAAAAAACACTGATCTTCAAACCCTAACGCTACCTTCCATGTTGCCCTCTTTTCTCGAAATTTGATCATTTCTAGCAAAACCACTTTCTGGGTTTCTAGATAAGGTCTAAACCTAGGTGTGTCTTCTTCAACACTGGGAAGAAAATGAGTCCATTTCCCTATATCTGAAAGTAACTGATCTCCAATCCTAGCGCTACCCCTTCTTTTCCATTTTTCCCTTGCATTTTGACCTTCTCCTACTGACTCGGGTGCTTTGACATTATTATACCTTCCTTCAAGTCTATCCCTTTGTACTAGATATCCCCAATATTGTTCTCAACTATTTTTCATTGGTCATGTTTCCCAAGGTAGTGTATATCTTCACCTCTTGCTAGTACCTTGACCCCAGATATAGTATTTACCTCATAGGTCATCTATGTCCCAACTTGGATCAAATCTCATATCTCCTAAACCCTGATCCAAATCCTTTGTCCACCTAGTGATGTCATCCATAGATATATGGTTTCCATCACCTTACACCGTATGTACCTTAAGTCCATTTGATCTGATCTGGTGTCTAGGTATGATCTCTCCTATCGAGAGTAGATCTGGGTCTCCCCCATTGTTTTCTTGGGCTAAGATATTATAAAGTGAATACTGCCTCGATTGGTGTGAAAACCATCCATTTGGGAGTTGAGGCAATCTTGGTTCCACCTCCTTAGTTGCTTGACCCTCTACTGTCTATCCTGGATCCATCTCACATAGGAAAATACAAGGTTGGCGATAACATTTTGGAATAGTTTCTGGGGAGGTAGAGTCCTACCTTGGTTCGACATACCTCACCTTTCCCTACGACATATCTCTTTTTAGTGAATTACATGTGTGGTTCACTTGGCGACTCCACCCTATGACTCCACTGTCCATCGTACCCAATGTATCAATATTAAGTTCTTAGAACATCCTATAAATTCTGAAAAGATCCCTGTAACCTACACAAGGAACCGCAAACAAGATAAATAAATCTCCTCAAACCTCTTTTGGAAGATATCTAGTCCTACTTCCTTCCCAAGTCATCTTTTAGGATCCCCTTCAGCTCCATCTAGTCCAATGGTCAGAAAAAACACTAGTGGAAATCAAAATGTTCCTCCTCCACAAAATCCTAAGATTTTTGGAAGGAAGGCTAAGCCATCTCCTTGATATTTTTCCTTGATCCAAGGAGCCCCCCATGACATGCCTGATAAATACTTCGAAAAGGTTCCCAAGTTTGATGGAGTGTCATCTACCTCCATTGAAGATCACATTGACAAAGTCTGGGATCATATGGAAGCATATGGAGAATTTGATGAAGATGTATTCATGAGGGGCCTTTTGAATTCCCTGGAAGGAGATGTGTGGAAGTGGTTTGATAGATCACCTGCCTCATACATCAACGGGTATGACACTTTTGTCACAAAACTTAATAGTGATTGGTCTCACAAGCTAGATGGGAAATTCCTCTTGCATCAATTGTTTGACATCAAGAAGAGGGAAAATGAAACATTCCATGAGTTTAACCTAATATTTGACAAGATTGTAGGAAATATCCGAAATGAAATTAGACCCAAGGACCAAGAAATTGCTATTCATTATTTGAATGCTTTTGATGATTGGTTGGGGTACAATTTAAAGGATAAGAATCCCAATGACTTGAAGACTTCCCAACTTAATGCAAAGATGGCTGAGAAGCACACAACATCTATGGGTAAGCAAAAATTATTCAATCATTTTTCCCCATCCACTTCCAGATATGACCCTAAGCTCCGAAAGCCTAAGGAACCTACAAATGAGCCAAACGGCTCAAAGGACATGTTAGAAACCATGCAAGAAATGATGAGACGACTAACTATCCTAACGAAAAATGTCAATAATCTTCATGATCCTGAGAGACATAGAAACCCTTATGTCCCTAATCCCTATTGGAACAATAATGGAAGGCCTAAAGGAGATAACAATAGAATATGACCCGAATATCTAGAAAGATATGAGAGGAATAATGTAAATTGGTGTGATGAAAATGAGGAGGAACCATTGAATGCCAATTATCTTGATGAACAACCAAACAACATCAACTTTATTAATGATTTGTCTTTGATTATGGGTTTGGAAGAATTCTATCAGAGGAAGAGACATGGGAGCAAGAAGAAGAGCCATGGTGGAAATAAGAGGATCTTGTTGATGAACCCGACCCTTCATGTTGTTCCATAAATATCCCTGAAACAAAAGAACAACCACATATTAGAATCTATAAATGAAGAGTTGATCCTTAGCCTTTTTTATTAGACAAATACAAAGAAATTAATGAAGATAATAAGGAAGAATAATATCATTCCTTAGGAGATTTTAATTTGAATGTTGATATAAAGAAAGAGTTAAGTAAGATAATATGTAATATCCATGTCATTGAGTTAATGAATGTACCCTCAGTAAGAATCCAAGTAGAGGAGTTCTTTGATGGCATTGACCATGAAAAGACTCCTAAGGTTGTCTTAGAATCCAGTCATATGCAGAGCCCTAGTGGGATCCAACCTAGAAAAGATTAAAAGGATCCCCTTGTTAACATCCATTCTATAATTTATGAAAGAAAGAATGGTGGTCACCCTACCTTTTACCTAACCTTGCACGTTCAGAACATGCTTCTGCATAATTCCATGTTGGATTCTGGAGTAGCTATGAATGTAATGCCTTTGCATGTCATGGAGGAAATTGGATTAGAAGTGACTAGGCCTTATCAAAATGTCTATGGCATAGAATCTAGGCGAGTTCCATCCTATGGTTTAATAAAAAACCTTAGAGCTGATATGTTTGCATGCTCAAACATCTCCACTATGATGGATGTAGTTGTTATAGACTTGCCCCCATCATATGGAATGCTTTTATCTAGGAAGTGGGAAGCTGGTCTAGGTGGATACCTTAGGATGGATTTATCATACCTTTTCATTCCAAACTCCGATGGTGCTTTGATCAGGATAAACAGAGAGCCTTGTTATGATAAGCACTTGGAAATTTTTGAAGAAGGGATCAAAAACACATATGGAGATGAATTGTTAAATAATTCTAAAGATAATACTGTGGAATATGAAAATGAAGTATGGAAATATGGGCAACCAGAAAACATGTTCATGAAAATGGAGGATTCTAATTCCTCTTCTAAAGAAAACCAAATAGTCTAAATTTCCAGGATGATTAACTTGGAAATGCTTAGAAATGAGTGCTCAAAGGAGTTAGAAGAATTGAGAAGAAATGAAAATCAACCTCAAGGTCAAGAGATAAATAATGCAACAAATCAAGATCAATTAGTTGAAAATACTACACCTAAAAGTGATGAAATTGATGATGCCAGGCATATTGGAAGAGTTCCTCATAGAGTAGGTGAATGGTTTTCCTTAATTGACCATAAGAAAGAAAGGGAAATCCAAGAGCTTGAACCTATTTACCCATGGGAAAACCATAATGAGTTAGATACTATAATAGAAGATGGTGATGAATTAAATGGCTTACAGTATTCTGATATTGTTGGGTCATTAACTCATTTGTCTCTAGAATACGGTAACCTAACTCGAGTCCATGAAAACTCTTTAAGCTGGGAAGGGGATTCCTTAATCAATGATGCACTTGAAGGAGATTTTAATCTTAAGAATCTTTCCATATTCAAGACTCCTTGAGCTACTCCAAATAATGCTTTATCTACATATCCTCTTATCCCTAACTTTCGGTTGCCACCCGAGTCATCCAGTAATCACAGACTTGATTTATCTCACATTATTAGTTCTTTAGAATCTTAGTTAGAAGTAAGCCCAATAGAGCTGGAAGGTATGCATATTCATGTTCCTACAGGGGAAGGCCCTAGCTATAGTACTGTTATATCATGTATGCCTCACCCTTTGGAAGAATATAGAAACTTTTGGACTGTAGGGGAAAATGTCAAGCATGCAATGTCTCCTCATGAGGAAAGGCCTACTACAAATACCTAGTGGATGAGGATAAAGATTAGAGAGATCCTAGTTGGAAGCATAGCTATTCCCATTGATGGTGGTCCACCGAGGTTTGATGCAATTCCTTCCAGTAGGAGCTCAAGGATTATCACCCCACAACCAAGAAAGCTTGTTGATGTACATCCCATGCCTATGTGTAACATTGAATTTGTTCCTAAATACGTGAATATGATCGATTTCCCATAGGAATTCAAGTCCTTATCCTGAACCATTTACTGTGTATCCAATTAGGGCAAGCTAGTGACATATGGGTTGGACCTTTTTCCATGGAGCGTTGCATAGGTGACATGTTCTTTCTTGTTACTGGTTCTAGACAACAAGTCGTACTTCCTGTCAATCAGAGGGATTTGAGGGGTTACATCCTCGACCTCACTTAGCCTTGAGTTTTTTCTTTCTTATTAGGGCAGAGTAGGTAGGATCTGAATAAGCCATGCTAGGAAGTAGTATAGCTTGTTAGTCTCGCACCTTTTGTCTTGGCTTGAAGCTTGCTTTTCGAAGCTCTTAGTATAGTTTTCGGTCTTATCATTCTTTCCTACACAATAAAAATCAAACTTTGCTTAAAGTTATGGTTATAGATTAGATTTATTTTCTTCTTTTATGTTTCATTCATTTCAATTTTAGTACTTTATGTTATCCACATATTGTTCTGACGACTAGTCTATGAGTTTGGTATAGATTTGGACATGTTGCAAGTATTATTTTGGTAGTAGTTGCAGAGCTGGAGTGATGGACCAAGGATGTGAGAAGAAGAGTAAGAAGACCAAATATTCTGAGGTTCTCAAGCGCTCTATTCAGCAGAGCACTTGTCCCAGCTGGAGCCAGATGTTATCACATATATAGTAGCTAGGTTACCATATATGATTTTTCAGATTTCAATACATTTTTCAGCCAGCTCCCTTACATATGAGATGTTGAGATGATAATTTATGATGGATGATTATTTGATTGATGGACTATAGTACTCCCCCATGCCATGACTGAGTCTCGGGACACTCATATATGAGGACTAGTGTAGTCATTTAACCATTTACAGAGTAGTTAGTAGTGCCCATATTTGTATCAGTGTTTTCTCATTGGATAGATGTTGGTTCAGATGGATTATTTACATGTTATGACTTATTTTATATTATCTTGTGTTATGGTTATCATTGCTCTTATACTCATTCTTGTTCCATGTATTAGCATTTAGTGTCATGATTTTCTAGTCATATATATATATATGGACTTGTATGTATTTATATTATGTGTTGATGTCCCTACTCAGACATGGATGTTCTTGATCTATACTCATTGGTTTTACCCTCCTTAGGGAGAATAGAGGTAGTCATTGCCACCATGCTTTGGCTTGCTAGTGTTGGTTTCATCATTTACTATCTCCACCCATCCATTACCTTCCAGTTATGTTTCTAACCCGACCTACTACTTGACTTGTGGCATGGAGGACCTTTCCCCACTAGAGCATTTGTTGGACAAGCCTCCCTGTTATTTGTGTCTCGGTTTTGAGTTTCCTAGGTTGTGTTGGATAACCTGAAACAAGTAGCGTTGCCATCAATACAATGTATTTGGAAATGAAATGAATATATTATTGAAAATTCCATTCATGAAAATTATTGTTTTTAAACATATGTGAATGCAAGGCTATTGTAATGAAATTGGCTTTGAAGAACAATGAAAAGAATATCTTAAAACATTAATGAAAAGTAGTGTTTTTCAACATACATGAATGCATAAAGCCTAAAATAATAAAAATCTGTGTAATAAAAACATGGACCAAGGATATGGAAAATCAAAGGCCCCCAAAATGCAATGGTTCCTAAATTTTTATCTAAGGATCGTTGGCCTTACTTGTATTGAGTTGGATTGTGAGCATTTGTCAAGGTGAATAAGCACATCTAAAGTAACTCACCCATTTGTGAGACATTGCCATCCCCTATGTTATTGCTTGTCTTGCATATGCTAGAGTGAGTATTCCTTTTCCATATCCAAAGTGTCATAGTGTCAAGTTGGTATTCATCCTTTGGCCTATCCTTGTAAATTTTATCCCTCACCCTTCACTGGCAAATTGATTACAACTATGAAGTAAGTATGGTCTTGAAAGTCTGGTCTGAGTCATAATTAATAAATGTAACCCCTATATATTTGGTTGATAGATCACCAATGAAATGATTGATACTTGTTAATATTGTTACTTAAATGATTTGTAGAGCATGTATGAACCTTTGAACACTTGCAGCAGATGGATGACAGCCTGGGTTATATTATATGGTCATTTATAAATTATTATTTTGTCTATCTAGGTATATTGGATATTGTAGATGATCATGAAGAGACATATAGGGTGTATGAGTATGCACCTAGGATGGATTTGGACTCCCTGAGTCTAATGAGATAGCTTGCTTTTAGTTCTGGACAGTTGCAGAGATGATTTGGCTCAGTGTACCTTTCTGGTGAAGTTTTGTTATATTAGATGACCTCTATGAGAAGGGATATGATTTTGTTGGATCTCCTAAGATGTTGTATGAGGAAGGTGGGGTCTAGACACTTGATTGTACCATATCACCCCCCTCTAAGAGAGCCTAGTGGGCTCAATTGGACATCATAGGAACCCTAGGAGGTAGGTTTTGACATGTCACATTTCCCAAGGCAAATAAAAAAATAATTAAAATGGCTACTTAAGAACTCGATTTCAGCTATTGAGGCAAGGAAATGGAATCAGATGAGTTTTGATGATGAGGATGATGTCTTACACTCCTTTTTCAGGAGTTGCAGCACTTGGATGGGCCCGGATCTATTTTCGAGCATATTTTATTATTTTATGGAGTTTTTGGAGGCTCATGATTTCCTCAAGGAGGCACAATTTCACAGTTTAAAATTTATATTATTTTTATTGTTGCATGGGGAAACCCAAATGGAGTTATTTAACACTCCATGGACCCACCATGTGCTTCATTTATTTTTTGTTGAGTGGGATCTCATCTTCTAGGGTGATTTAGTCCACTTTTATATTATATTATTGTATTGATCCATGTATTGTATGTTGAGCTCATCTCAATCGTTGATTAGAACATTTGTATCTTTTATTCTTAGCCACCCATTTGAAAAGTGGTTAGGATTTTGGTTCTCCCATTCCTATTTAAAGGAGAGAGCTTCTCATTTGTAAGGGGTCTTTGGATCTTGGATCTGGATAATAGAAAACTATTCTTGTGGAAATTTCTTGGATCTCCTTTGCATCTGGTGTTCTTAGATGGTGATTGGAAAATATTTTGCTTGCTAGCATTTGGGTATATGTTTTGATATCTATATTTTTTTCGGGAAACATTGTCTTTTCTACACTAGGGCAACTTCAACTTGGGCATTTTTGTAGGGCTTCCTCAACTCAGTTGGCTTGGATGTGTTTTGTATAAGGGGGTTTTCATTAGCATCAATGCGATCTATGATTTCATCTTGTTATTTTTCTGTATCATTTTCTTTTTTCTCATGATGCATCAAATATAATATGGTTTATGTTTGTTGTGTAGGAGAGAGGGCGCATTGGCTTCTTGGGGAAAAACGTTGGGCATAGAACTCACTCAAATTTTCTCAAATTGATCGAGATAGCAGGGATCATCATCATCAAGGTAGCTACAAGTTTTTCCAGGTAATATCTACAGGTTAGTACTTCTCTTCCAAATCTCAATCCATTAGCACCCGTATTTCCATTTTCATCTTAAAATCCTAAACATTAAAAACCCAAAAAATATTATGGCTCAATCCGCTTGAGTTATCGAAAAACCATTTGTGATTTTTTTAGATCAGGTCATGCCCTAAGAGGGTCTACCTTAGAACTGAGCTAGAAGTGACTATGTTTCCCTAGATATGAAAACACTGATCTTCAAACCTTAGCGCTACCTTCCTTGTTGCCCTCTTTTCTTGAAATTTGATCTTTTTCGGCAAAACCACTTTCTGGGTTTGTAGATCGGGTCTAAACCAGGGTGGGTCTTCTTCAATGCTGGGAAAAAAATGACTCTATTTCCCTATATCTAAAAGGAACTGATCTCCAACCCCTATGCTACCCCTTATTTTTCCTTTTTCCCTTGCATTTTGACCTTCTCCTGCTGACTCGGATGCTTTGACACTTTCATACCTTCCTTTGAGTCTATCCCTTGGTACAAAATAGCCCCAATATCATTCT
>LPNX010470351.1:55196-66359 GCA_001517045.1 Pseudotsuga menziesii | reverse complement strand
GTCGAGACAATCCTGGTTCCACCTCCTTTGTTGCTTGTACCTCTATCATCCAGCGTCCATCTTGGATCCATCTCACATAGGAAACTACAAGGTTGGTGATAATCGTAGCCCACTCATAAAACAATGACTTTTCACTTTATCATCTCTGATATAGATGACATACCTCAACAGTTCCAAGAATTTGTTTGCATATTCTTCCATGGTCAACTATCCCAATCTCAGCTCATGGAACTCTTTGATCTTATCATCATAGTACCCTTCAGAGAGGTGCTTCTTCTTGAAATACTTCTTGAACTACTTCCACATTATTTTCCTGTCATTGATATTCTTCACTTTCCTGAGTTGCTCCCACCATATAGATGCTCTTCCAATCTGATTGAAGATGGATACCCCTGCCTTCATATTTCCTGCGTAGTCTTGGACTTGGAAATACTTCTTCATCCCAAGAAGCAAATATTTAGCTTCTTGAACGATATTTACCTCACCACTAAAGGTTGGAGGCTTTTCCTTCCTAAATTCATCATGTGAACTGTTCTAGTAACTCCTATTCCTCTTATTCCTATGAGATGAAGAGCTTGAACCCCTAGTGGAAACTCTTGCTAGTACCTTAACCCCAGATCTAGTATTTACATCATAAGTCATCTGTGTCCCAACTTGGATCGAATCTCATATCTCCTAAACCCTGATCCAAAGCCTTGGTTCACCTAGTGACATCATCCATAGATCTAGGGTTTCCATCACCTTATATCTTACGTACCTCAAGTCCATTTAATCGGATCTGGTGTCTAGGTATGATCTCTCCTATTGGGAGTAGATCTGGGTCCCCCCCATTGTTGGCTTGGGATAATATAGCATAAAGTGAATACTAACTCGATTGGAATGACAA
Organism: Pseudotsuga menziesii; assembly: GCA_001517045.1. Lineage (NCBI taxonomy): Eukaryota > Viridiplantae > Streptophyta > Pinopsida > Pinales > Pinaceae > Pseudotsuga > Pseudotsuga menziesii. The sequence goes on along the minus strand of LPNX010470351.1, from coordinate 65,473 downwards.
CCATCCATTTGGGAGTCGAGACAATCCTGGTTCCACCTCCTTTGTTGCTTGTACCTCTATCATCCAGCATCCATCTTGGATCCATTTCACATAGGAAACTACAAGGTTGGTGATAATAGTATCCCACTCATAAAACAATGAATTTTCACTTTATCATCTCTGATATACATGACACCTCAACAGTTCCAAGAATTTGTTTGCATATTCTTCCATGGTCAACTATCCCAATCTCAGCTCATGGAACCCTTTGATCTTATCATCATAGTACCTTTCAGAGAGGTGCTTCTTCTTGAAATACTTCTTCAACTACTTCCACATGATTTTCCTGTCATTGATATTCTTCACTTTCCTGAGTTGCTCCCACCATATAGATGCTCTTCCAATCCGATTGAAGATGGATACCCCTGCCTTCATATTTCCTGCGTAGTCTTGGACTTGGAAATACTTCTTCATCCCAAGAAGCAAAGCTTTAGCTTCTTGAATGATATTTACCTCACCACTAAAGGTTGGAGGCTTTTCCTTCCTAATTCATCATGTGAACTGTTCTAGTAACTACTATTCCTCTTATTCCTATGAGATGAAGAGCTTGAACCCCTAGTGGATCCTTCAGAGTCAGATGATCCACTAGAAGACCTTTTTCTTCTTCTTCCATTGCTCATACTCTAGATTTACTGCTTGATGCCCATATTTTATCTTCCTTTGTATGTCTATCAAACTCTGCAGCATGGCTGCATTCAACTGATTCTACTCTTTTTGAGCTTTAATTGTTCTTTCATTATCTTCTATATAACTTTGTAACTCCACCCTTAGCTTTCCCATGGTGGCTGCAATATCTAGGGGAGTCTCTTAATATCTCCTCCTATTAAACTCAGTCTCATCATCCCCAAATTGAATGTTTTCCCCCATAGCATCAGCCTTGTGCTCATAGGGATCATGTGCATCATTCATGTTGTTGATTCTCATGGCTGGGCCAAAACCAACTTTTACGATCTGCACTATGACTCTACAAAAATGTGTTAATAAACATATTTTTGTCTATGTAAAAATTTCAGAATTTAAACACCAATGTTAGCTGCAATGTTGCAACCAATAGCTCTAAAAACTATTCACTTTGCCCATTTAGACCCAATGTTGTAACCAACAGCTCTAAAAAATATTCACTTGGCCCATCTCAGCCCAATGTTGCAACCAACAGCTCCGATACCATGATTTCACATACCGTCCCCTCTGATACTAGATTGTAGCGTACTCGTCCCTCTGCGGGAGCGCACAAGGGAGAAACACAACTACAACTGCTTTCTCTCTGATAGCACGATGTCCATGTACCCGGTTCCCATACACCTGACTGATATGCATAGTAATTTAAAACTTATTATTTATTTATCTTACACCACAGTCATGGGTCATGTCCATCCTTTAACATTCTCTCTTGGGATTAAAAATCATTGTAATGGTCATTCCGCAGCTTACAGATCCACTCTACAACTAGAGAATTCGTTTGCGCACTGAAACATACTTTTTCAACTTCCACCTTTCAGAGTGCGGTTTGACAGATGAAAATCTGCAAAACACCATTGTGACTTAATTCATTTTGCATTCCTCTTTCCACCTTCCACTGTGGACTTCGGGAATCAAAAATTGAAAAAATGACGGAATCGTTTGACCACATTACGCCTTCCGCCTTCCACTGCGGACTTTCGAAATCGAAAACTTAAAACATGGTGAAGTTTTTTAACTACATCTTGCCTTATGCATTCCTCCTTCCACCTTTCACTACGGACTTCAAGAATCAGAAACTTAAAATGCAGCAGAATCATTTAAACAAATTATGACTTCTACATTCTGCCTCCCACCTTTCACTGCAGACATCGGGAATCAAAAATTAAAATGCATCGAAATCATTTAACCACATTCTACCTTCTACCTTCTGTCTCCCTCCTTTCACTACAGACTTCAGGAATTGAAAATTAAAATGTGTCGAAATCATTTAACCACATTTGCCTTCCGTGGGAGGACTCCGGATCACATAAATCTAATACTTGGCCTCATTTCTATTTCTATTTTCTTCTTTCTGCTTCCTGCCTTCTGCAGACAGATTCTAGGGTGTGAAAAATACATTTTAGCTTAGCATTTTTTATCCTTTTTCCACTTCTGCATTCCTCCTTCTGCAGGCGGATCTGAGGGTGTGGAAAACCAACATTATGCCTTTTCCTTTTTCCCATTTTTCCTTCCTTTCGACTTGTGAATTCCGCCTTCCAAAGGCTGATTCTGGAGGGTGGAAAAATGCATCTTACCTTAAGATATTTGTAATTCTGACCCTGTAACTAGGCTTCCAGTCTCCTTGAAATTAAGCAAAATGCAGTATAAATTACAAGGCGTATACAATGATAAATGCATGGAAATTCAACAACAGTAAACTCTACTTAAATCTTTAACAAGCATTCAACATAATCAGTACATTCATAAGGAAACACATTTTATAAATAACACAATAAAGAATATTTATCTTGAAGATGAATTTATCCCACAACTAGTTGTGCCATTGCAATATTCCATCCAACCATAGGCCAGTTGTGTTCATCAATCTCTCAAGACAACTTCCACCCCCGAGCTGGGCATGATTTCCAAAAGGAACTAGGGAACAATAGGATCACACATAGCCAGAACACATCAAACACAGTCAAGCCCACCTATAGTTGGGTTTATCTGGTTGTCCAACCAAGGGAATACACAATTGGGTTTATCAGGCCATAGGAAAACAAGACAATACATTGTTGGGTTTATCAGGCTACTCATCCAAGCCAGCTAACAGTTTGGTTTATCAGACTGCACACAGTCAATCCAACATTCAAATAGGAAGACCAGCTAAGCCAACTAACTGATGGGTTTATCATACTGAAATAATTCAATCCATCACACTGCTGAGCTTATGTGGCTACTTAGCCAAGCCAGCTAACAGTTGGTTTTATCAGGTTGTCTAGCCAAGGGTCACACATGGCCAAATGCACAACAAGACACAGCCAAGCCAACCACCAGTTGGGTTTATCATGATGCTCAGCCAAGCCAATATACTATTGGGTTTATCATGATGCCTAGCCAAGTGAATATACCATTGGGTTTATCAGGCAGTCAGCCAAGCCAATCTATGTTTTGGTTTATCAAGCTGTTAAGGAACTGGAAAGTTAGAATGGGTAATCTAGTGGCTCACTCACAGAGCTAGGGATACCTTCACAAGATCTATTTGGCCTGGAATCCACAATAACTACACACCTAACACAAGGAAGTATCTCCTTCTCTGCTACACAGTTCCTCGGGATATACCTTCCCTTCTAGCGCTCTTCAGGATGTGCATAGAAGATTCACAAGCCACTCTTATCTTTTTGTAAGGTTCCTCTCCTCACTAGGTTTATCAATCCCATTTGGCATCTCTTCCACTCCTAAGTCTTGCATACAATTCAGAACCAAACTAGGGTACACATAATAGTAAAACACAAGGATACACAACAACACATGTTTCAACTCTGTAACACACACAACTAGGTTTCCATACTACTTTGTAGCTCAGAGGGGAATATGGTTTCACTTGTACATAAGAAACTAGGGTTCCATACCACTCTGTAACACATGAAAAACACTACATAACATGTAGCAATACTTTGCTAGCTCACACTGCATCTGTGAGATGAACAATGAACCACACTGAACCTCACTCCCCAACTCCTTTCACGACTCAGGATGGTGAATGAATGAATTGGGATGGAACGGGAAAGACCAAAACATGTAGGGAGACTCCCAAAAATGATGGGATGGGAATGAATCCCCGCAATTACTTGCTTCAGAAGCAAGAATGTGGATTCCCCAGACTAGGGGCTGCTGATTTGCTCAGATTGTAGGAAGGCTCAGTCACGAAACCGACTGCAATTCCTTGCTCATCCCAATGGATTAACTGCCTCAACCGCTCTTCTGTAATAATTGAATTATTGAGTGCAGAGGACAAAAAGGGTAGATGAGAGATTATGGGATCTCTCATTGACATCTGGCCTCACCCTATGGCTTAGGGGTTTGACTAACTCCCCTCCCTATTCCTTGTGAAATAATTCCCCCATCTCTTTCGTTCAAGTGCATAGCTAGTTGTGGTATTTTATTAAATTGCATATTTACATGATGTCTTCAAAATATAATGTGCTTAACTTAGCACTATACACATCGGCATTGATCTTGATCGCTGATACAAAAAACGCCAAATCAATGGTAGGGACTTCGCATTGAGATCCTTGCGATGATTTAAATACAATAATTACATCATGTACAATTTTAATACCATTGGGTCAAAACCGAGGTGTTACAGTTGAGAGATTTTACATCATTCTAGGGGTTAGATGGGGTAGAACGACCTCCCTATAATTCATTCCAGCCTTTCACTTGGAGTGATTCACTTATTTGAGCATGTTTTCACACCAGGGGATACAAATACCCTAGGTATCCTACCTTGATCCTACCTTAGGCTATATTTTATTATTATTTTCTTTTAATTTTAAGTTGACATTTTATAATTTCAAATTGACTTATTTTAAGGCATGTAGGCCTTGATATTTAAAAAGTGAGTGTTAGATCATATAAATAGATGTCCTCACTTTCATTTTAAAGAAAAAACTAATGGGATCATACACTATGCACTTGTTTTACCCTTACTAGGTCTCTTTGGAGAGATGTGCCCCTCTTGAGGAGGTTTTTTCTGGGTTAATGCAAGCTATTTTCTAATGATTCTTTTCCGAAACTATTTTCTTGGTGATTTTTTGACTTGTTGGTTGAACATGAGCACAAGGAGGTCAGGCTTCTTATCTCTTTGTTTGATTGGTGTTTAATGATGCACGTTCGAGTCTAAGTGGTATCCCTAGTGTTGCACTTTTTCCTAGGATAAGACATTCTTGTCACCTTAGCAAGCTAAAGCATGCCTCCTTGTGAGGGTTCTCTAGGGTTTTCTCCTTTGTTTTCCTAGGATAGTTGTTTGACCTAAGAACTCTTCCTCTCTAAGTTAACCATTCTCCCTATATTCCCTAGGTTGTGGTAGGGTTTTTTGTTAGGGTTAGTTCCCTTGGTTTTCACACATTTTCTCTTCTAAAAAACCTAGTTCTAGGGTTAGTTTAGGATTATTTTTAGGTTAAATTTAGTTTTTCATTTTTATGTCGAAAACCCTAAATATACAAATAAAAAACAAAATTTCATTTTTGTCCTCCCTAAAATTTCGGCCTCCTTCCCTACAGATTCGCCTTGGTCTCTGAATCCCTAAAATCCCTAAGGTGGAATTATAGGGAACCCTAAAAATACAAAAATCGTAAAAATATCAAAATTTTCCCTAAAAGGCCCTAAAACATTTCTAATTCTTCCCTAATGGCCCTATGCAACCTTTAGGAACCTAGCTTCCCTCCTCCTTTTCCATCCCTCTCCAACACCCTTTTCTTCCCAATTTTTCCACCTGCCAACCTTTCTAGGGTTGTGGCCTCCTTCCAAACCTTTCCCTAACAAACCGTAGGCCTACCCTTTAGGGAAACCCTAATCCTTCTGCTACCTCTTCTCTACACGTCACAATCCCTCTTCTACCCATCGGTCACCTCTTTACAAGGGGCTAGCAGGCCTTCCCTTCCTCCCTTTCCACACTCTCACCCCCACTAGCCTTTCCCTTAACCCGCTTGTCCTTCAAACCCTTCCTCCCTCATTTGATACTCCTTATCCTTCTCTCCTAACCTATCTAAAATCTTTTCCCTACCTCTCTAGTCCCGAAAGGCTTAACTAAACCTATTATTACCCTCGCTGCTACCATAACTACCCACTATAGACCAGGGATGATTATAAAGAACCATACTTATTTAAAAGTGTATAAATGTTGGCGAATCTTACCAATTCTTAAAACACCAACTATAAAATGTTTGGCGATATTTTTTTAAAAATATTTTAATTTACAAGGATTTTCTATCGTTTATATAATAAATTGGCGATTTTTAGGGTGAAAAAATTTTACCCCATCAAAATTGGGCGAGACAGGGCTTCAAAAATTGCAAAATGGCGAATCTTTTTTTGGAGAAAATCCCCTAAAAATAGCCCATGGGCTAAATTTTGCCCCTAAAATTAACCTTGCTACAGACCTTCGTTGGTCCCTTTCCACCCTTCTCCTTTTCTTCTCTTCCCTAGCAGACCTCCCTTTCTTCCTTGACCTTTCCTTTCCCTAACTTTTCCCTTCTCCTCTTATCCACAGGGTCATCCCTTGTTTGATGCTCCTTTTATGATAACCAAATTCCTACAACCTAGGGTTTCCCTTACAGTGGCGACCCTCCTCTTTGGTAGCTTTCCTTAACCTGCATCGTGACAAGAAGAAGGTTAGTAGAGGATTGTCTACTCATTTAACCTACAACACACACAGTTTTCAAAGTTAGTGTTAGCTCATATTACCGATATAAACGATATTGTATGTGCATTTGACTTATCATAAAACATCGCTATTTTATTACACTTATTAATACACAATGATTGCGAGTTATTAGTTATAGACACAACTCTTATTTCTTGTCGGCCCATACACTGTTAGTTTAATAAGTTCTAAATGTGTATGACTATGGTGATATGATCGAATGCAGTACTACTTATGCTACATACACTTATACTATTGTATTTTAGGTGTTTCTACTAATGTTGTAACTCATGGTAGACATATAATTGCACTAATAGTACTGATGTACACTGCTGATGTATACGGTCTAAAACTTTTGTTAGATAGTTGCTCATACAATAAATGTTGAAATTAATCCAAGACTAATATATGTTTTTCATCATAAAGGATCGATATAAATACATAATTTTTGTTGCATATTGTTTACAATTTCAATGCTAATGGATACAAGTAACTTGTCTTCATATTGATATGATAATGTGTTGAAAATACTATTGGATTGTTTCCCTAAATATCTTGATTGAAACACGTTGCTCATATTAAAATCGGATTTCAACATATAATTGGATGGTGCTTGTTCCTCATGGTGATATGATAATTACTGTTGGTAATGTCAGATAATTCGATTCATGCTTTGTTTCCTAATGGTTAATGTTGAATATATTCAAAGTCCAGGATTGATATATTTTACTTGTGTGAAATATTGTGACATGTTGTACTTATTTCTCTCATAACTATATATGTTCATGCTTGTACTGCTATATTCATGTTTTTGAATGATGATAAATATTTGACCAACAAGTGCACTTTTGTTTGTTGGTAATATTAGGGAATAAGTCTAACATCTCGGAGGATATCGCTGCCATAAACCTATATGAAGTAGACAACCCAATTGCCCTTCTTTTAGATTCCATTAGGCACTGATCATTAACCATCCATTAGGCTCTACCCTAGGTGGCTTTGGATTCCGAAGAAGTTGGGACAAGTGACTAAGGTGACAATGGTCACTTTTCCCTTATATTCTTACATGTGGCTTAGACTTCCATTATATTCCCTTATATTATTACATGTGGCTTTGGATTCCAAAGAAGTTGGGACAAGTGACTAAGGTGACAATGGTCACTTTTCCCTTATATTCTTACATGTGGCTGAGACTTCCATTTGAATCGATAACAATAGGTATAAAATAAAATAATTGCACATTCAAATGCAAAGAGAATATTTCTCATTAAACAAAGAGGATCCAAGAAACTAGTTGTGTAAGATAATTTTGTACCCAAATGTAGGCAGTCTATCGAGTATATACTCTTTATGCAGAGAGGCCACTCCCAAAATGGGCTATGAGGATAGTAGGGAGAAGAGAACACCTACTTGGTTCTCTCTCTTGTCCCAAAATCCATTCCACTCGCAATGCTTATCGAAATGCTCATCTAGAGCTCTACATGAATCTCACTCAACCATCATAGTAATAACACTCTTTCCAACTACCCCACACAACATAAGGAAGGCATTTCCCTTCACTAATCCAAAGTCCCCTCAAGATATCCAACCTTACAGTAGTACCATTGTGTGAAGTAAGAGTTCATTTTATTATTTCTTGTTGGATAACCACATTCCTGTAGCATTAATTTATGGATTTTCAAGCATTCAGAAGTGTCAATTCAATTGGTAGAGTTTCCTATTTTTTCCAACATATATGCTCACCTACAACCATCTATTTTCTTTCAAATTTACAATTTTACATTCAAAAATTGAATTTAGATTATGCATGGTCTTGTATAAAAAACAATATTTTTATGTAATGTAAAAATATGTTATCCCACAATATCCATAAAATATGGATAGTCGATTCCAAAAAATGATAGAATAGAGGAAAAGAAAACTAACCATTTACTTTTGAACATAAAAAGTGGGTTGTTACAATGGTCATATAAGTATACTCACCGATTCTGCCATAACACATTTTTTATTGTCCAACCTTTATGTTGCTTTGTCTCAAAGAAATTCTTCCAAATGTCTTATTAGTTGATAAGTCCAAATTCCATATCCATACTTGTGAACCACCTTACGTGTTGCAATTGATCTTACAAGTCATTAATATATATGAAAAGGAAAATTGATTGTTGAAAGTGATCTTATGCTAACCTCAACAATTAATGCACTTATCCAAGTCCTCTCCTCCTTAGGTACTAAAATGACAAAGAAACCACAAGGTAAAAAATACCGGTGTTAAGACATATTGCTTCAATAAGTCTTGCAACTACTTCACCCGATTTGATTTTAGCATGGGTGACACGTATAGTTCTATATTTGCTAAATGATGATCTAGTAATAACTATATCTTATTCTACACTTCCTTTTTGGTTGAAAATTATTTGGATCCTAGAATGCTTCATTGTTTGGTTTTTTATGATTTTTAAAAATCCCTTATTTTGGCCATTGATTTTGCTTCATTTTTCTCATGAATTTGAAGCTTTTACCGTTTTCCTTATTCCATGTTCATCCATGTAATTGATAATATGGATGTTAAGCATTTGCTCTTCGAATTTCATGCTTTATGAAAAAATGGTTTTAAAGTTTATAAAGGAATGCATGAATTTGTTTATTTGGAGTTGTTAGTAGTAAATGTTTTAAGGTGTAAATTAGTTCATGTTTTTGATATTGTTGAGATCTTGATAATCAAAAGAGTTGCTTAATTGGAGTTGTTAGTAGTAAATGTTTTAAGGTACAAATTAGTTCATGTTTTCTATATTGTTGAGATCTTAATAACCAATAGTTGTATAGGAAATTCCCCAACTTGTTAGCATATGGCAAGGTTTTTATCAACTTCTTGTAATTTAAAAATAAAAAAATAATTATTAAGTAGTTTGTTTATATAGTTGATTAATTTATTTTTATTTTTTATTATAGTTTAGGTTTTATTTAGTTTATGTTTGTTTTTTAATTATTTTAATAAGTATAAAGTTTGATTTAATTTTTAATTATAGTTTAAGTTTTAATTAGTTTGTATTTGTTTTTTTAATCATTCTAATAAATATTAAAGTTGGTTTAATTTTATATGTTTTTTTTCTATTATATTTTTTTCAAATAAAACTATATATATATTTTGTACTTTACTCTTATATTTGATATAAATTTCATAATTTATCATCGTGTTAACTTATTTAAATTTAAAAAGAAATAAAAAATGATTATTAAATAGTTAGTTTATATTGTTGATTAATTTTTAAGGTTTTTTTAATTATATTTTAAGTTTTAATTAGTTTATGTTTATTTTTTTATAAATCTTAAAGTTTGTTTTAATTTTTAATTATAGTTCACGTTTTAATTAGTTTATGTTTTTTTTAATCATTTTAATAGATCTTAAAGTTAGTTTAGGTTTTAATTATATATAAGTTTGTTTTTTTAATCATTTTAATCAATATTAAAGGTTGATTCAATTTTTAATTATATTTTAGGTTTTAATTAGTTTATGTTTGTTTTTTAATTATTGTAATGAATCTTAAAGTTTGATTTATGGTTTTATTATTTTTTTTGGAATACAACTATATATATTTAGTACCACAAGTAAAGTGGTCGGTGAATGTGGATAGACACAACCAACCACTTAGTTTTGTGAAGATAGATAACTCTTAAACAAAGGCTAAAATATATAATTTTATATTCATTATATATTCATTATTCATACCAGGTTGTTAGAGTTAATATAAGAGAAAAAATACTATTTTATAAACAAAGAAACAAAAAAATACTAATATGAAAAAACAAAATCAAAATCAAATTGTTACTCGTTTCCTTCACTAAAGCTTATTTAAATTTCAATGGAGAAGAT
>LPNX010470351.1:28867-55060 GCA_001517045.1 Pseudotsuga menziesii | reverse complement strand
TATAGTTTCCATGTTTTCAATTGCTCCACCATCTTCTCATTAAAGCCATGTGTTTGGTGTTATAAGTGTAACAATTTCGTACTAGGTACCACCACTGCTACAAATTAAGAAGCAAATCATTAAAGATTACATATTTCATCGATGGTACCGTCCTTATTGTTTTGACTTATATCTTATCTATTGCTCCAATGAATGGTAAGCATTTTGTTAATGAATTCATCTATTAAAGTAAAAGTAATATTTTTTCAATAAGAATACCTTGTTTTACTTTTAGTTTTGTTATCATAATCTTTTTATCTCTTTGAAATTATAAAATTAGTTGAAATGTTGAAATGGTGCCTTTCAAGTTACAAACACTATATTTGTTAAATATGATAGGTTATTATTATGTAAATTGGAGAGGTTAAAAACATTTGTAATTTTCATTATATCTATAGGTGTTTTTATTTGATATTTTGGGGTGGACAATTACTTATATTATTCATCTATGGATGATGATGAGACTTGAGTGTATTTTCTATATTGATTTTATAGCAGTCGTTACAAATTCAAAGGAAACAATTATTAATTTTTTTTATAAAAATTAATTGATGCTTGGATAACTAGTTGATGCATAGATAACTCCTACATAATGCCTAGATAACTCATGGTTTGTGAGAGATAACCATTTTAACTATAGGAAGGCAAGAACAAGTAAGTGATAACTTATTAGTGGCACTTAACTTGTGACTTATCCATGTTCACCATCCACAAGTTAAGTGGATGTGATAGTTGGTATATAATGGTAGACTTATTTTCATTGATGACCATTGCCAATTTCGTGGTACATTATTGTAAAGCAACACAATATCCTTTATTTATTTACACTCAACATTCGATCCTTGAATAAAATGGAGCACATTATTAACTAAAAATAGATGTGTCAACTACAAGCTATGACCAAGGATGATATCCCAAATTTCACTACCGCATTTAGATTTGAATAAAACTCAACTTAACCCCTCGTCCACCAACATAGATAAAGAGTGTGAGAGTGGAAAACCTTGCCTTAATCCGTAGGAGGCCTTAAATAATATATAAGTTGGTCCATTAATCAAATGAGTGAAAAAAGTGGAAGTTATGCATCCCATAATCCGCTTAACACTGGGTAAGAAAAACCTAGGTGAATGAAAATAAGGTGAAGATAAGTCCATGTTACCCTATCATATGCCTTTGATAAATCAAGTCTAAGCACTTTGCCTAAATTTTTTTGGCTTTTATCGAATGGATTCCATCTTGAGTTGTGTTGATCACCTCATGGATAAGATAACCATCTAAGAAACCAAATTGCTTTGAGGAAATGCATTGGTATAATATCAGCTTCAACCTAGTAACAATGACCTTAAATATTTAATTTTATAAAGACAATGGCATAATGAAATTGGTCTATATTCATTGAAAGACTCAAGATTGTCTCATGTTGGGATCAAATCTATAGCAGTATAATTTATATTTCCGAAGATATTTCCGAACTACATGGTCTCCTCAAAAACTTGTAGTAGGTTGTTTCCATGAATATAAAAAAATGCAATGAAGAATTTCATTGTCCATCTGTTATGACCTAGACCTCGACCTTTTTTAAATCATCACATCACCACCATTAGTTCCTCCTTAGAAATCAACTGAAACATTAATTCATTATCATTGTCCTTGATCAACCTTGGGAATATTGAGACTACTATGAAGATATACTCTAGATTATCCCACTCTGGTTCCTTCAAAATTCTCTCAAAGGATCTTACTCTCAACTTAGGAAAATTGTGGAAATTACTCATCCTCTTCCTTTCTTCATAGGATTAAGTTCTGAGATAGTATTAAGGCTTTTGTGATCACTATTTTTGGAAAATATTCATGTTTTGGTTTCTGTCCTACATGCAAGTGGCACAACTCTTCATCTACCACACCATCTCTTCCTCAAACAATAATTTTCAATGGCTAATGTTTTCCAAGATCCACCACATTTAATAGGTAGCTTGTCGAATTCCCTAAAAATTGAACAAGTTCCTTGTTGATATCAACCATTGCATTCTCCCTATTTTTACGTTGATACCCAATCTATTCTTGGGTTTTGTTCTTTAAAATATTGAGTGACCAAAAAAATGAGTAGAAACCAACTCTTCCAAAGAAGGATGAAATGGAATACAAAGTTCTTGACCAAAGTAATACTCATTCTCCACCCATGATGGATTGAATTCGAAGGGAGCACTCAACTTCATATCAACTCTGGCACATTTAAGGAAGATTGAAAAATGATCTAAATCATGAGTATCATTGACCTATGACATGCTCTTTCCCGCTTTCGCTAGATGGATGCGCACTAGGAATCGATTTAGACATTTGGAGACACCATCATCCCATGATCAATTGTTGCTTCAAGTAGGTTTAGTTCGATTGGTTCTGGATGTCAATGAGGTGTTAATGCAAACAATTTCTCACCCAGCTCTATATGGTCTAAACCACATACATACATCATTTTTGTACCATTTTTCCTTACCTTTGACCTTCACAACTAGGTTTACCTTCATTCTCTCTAAAAAAAGCCAAAAAACCACAAAAAAGCTAAAAAAAGCTCAAAAATGGGCTAAAAACCCCAAAAAGTGCTAAAAACAAAAAAAGGGCTTAAAAACCCACAAAAGGGATTAAAACTCTAAATAGGGTTCCAAAACCCTAAAAGAGAGAAAAGGACACGCAAACCTATAAAATAATGTGGAGGTCTCCATCACAAGATTCACTTATTCCTTTTGTCATTATTCTATTTCCGTGAGTACGATGAGAAACCACTATTCTCAAAGTACTCCCATCATTTTGCCAACCATTCCATTGCCACACCATCTCCCATCTGGTATGTTGAGGCACCCTCTGCACTAACCATCCCATGGAGAGGTGACCCATTTCCATGTTAGGGCATGGTAGCCCATTTTTTTTTAAAATGGTATATTTGTCATTTTTTATGTTTATTTAGTTTAATTGATTTTGTGTTATTAATATTTTGTTTGCTTCAGCTTTCTTATATTGAACTCTACCCTTCTGCCCCATTGCCAGAAGGGGGGTTCTTTTGCACGTAGCAAGGGTGAAAACCCTGCTATAGTTTTGGAGACCATACTGGTTAATCTCATTGAATCCCTTGTTTTGCAGGTGTTTATTGTTATTTTTTTTCATGGTCGTCACTGATCGGATCCTCATGCAGCTAATCCAAACCTGTACGGCACCAGTGACTGCCTCCCTTGGCCCTTGTTGGCTTGCTTTTTTCATTTTTTCCAGTTCCATCCCAAGTCGCATCTTTCGGGCTAAAACCCACTACCGATTCTCACCTTTTGGGCCTAAACCCATGAATCAGGTCGTAGCTTTACCCTTGTAAAACACAACTTTCCTCCCAGTGCAAATTCACTCCTTTTTTTGCACTTTTCAGTGACCCAGTCGCCTCTATTTGGCCTATTTGAGTGACCCAATTGCGACTATTGGTATGTTTAATGTGAGTTGTCTGTTTCTCAGTTGATTTTTGTAATTTACACACTATATTTCATTTTAAAAGTTGGAAATTAACCCACTCATTTGGCCCCTCCTTGTCTACTCAATCATCGCCCTCCAAGGTCTTTTGAGATACGATGGGTGGTTGAATATGTTTAGTAATACGCATCCACTTCATTATTGTTCTTTTGAATTAAAACAAGTGACTTTGGAAGATACATGGAGTGGAGACTGTTGGGGGTCTCAAGGCATTCGCGTCATCGTTGTTGAGCACTGGGCACTTGGGGTTTGACCTGTGGATCTACGGGTGGACTTGTTTCCACTTTGTTGAGATCCCAACACTCCCTCTTTTATTTGAAGGATACAAATTTGGGGTAGTCACACTACTGGTTTGCAAACATAACAGTCAGTCACCTATTTTCAGACCCTTGTCTGTCTTGCACTTTGTTTTGATCTACTTTTACCTTTTAGACTTGCTTTGGTACACGAACTTTTCTTGCTTCTTGCAGGAAAAACATTGTTATTCATTTATTGCATATTTGAAAGTAAAAGTACAAATTTCATACACAAGTGCACATAATCACACCAATAATTAAACAAAACTTGGTTCATGACCCCGAGTGAAACCTTAAAAGTAACCAAATTTACTTAATAATATTTCGGTTTGGGACATAAAATTATGGGAAGTGCTTGGGATTTTCACTAAAAATAATTTTGAGGAGTACCACAGGAACCCCAAATTAGCTTTCCAATGAGAGGAATTTCCAAGCGAAATGAGAAATGAACCCCACCGGATTGACTAGATACCCACCTATGAGGAAAAAATGAAAGCGCTCTCTTCAGGAAGACTTGGTGGTTGAGTGACTTCTTTTGAGCCAATAGGAAGCCAATTTAATCTGGGGTTCAAATTCATTAACAATTACTATTATAGCCACCATTGCTTCACCATGGTATTCCCATCGAATTAGGGGGAACTCCCCTTAGTTTGTTTCATTAGACCGTCGTAGTCGAAACTCTACCTGACAACACTCCTCACCTTCAGAAGGAAACATAGCCTCTGATTCTGATTTAGACTCATATCACTCTGAACCCAATCTTTTCACTGCACCACCTATCCCCATGGTTGGGACAAATCCCGATCCCTTCTTCGGAGGGATAGTTAGCAGTGGGCCCATGTCCCTACCTCCCATCATTACCAACATCCCTGCCAGTGGTCCCAACACCACTACACATGCTGCCATAGGTACACTACCCATTAGTGGTGGCCCTAAACCATCTCACATGATTCCGACTACACAACCTTACATACCTAGGGGTAGTGTCCCTTCCAAGATCATTCTGACTATCCCCATGGTGGGAAGTCAACCTCATGTACCCCCAGCCATGCATGGACATCATACTCCTACAAAAATCGGTGCCAGTATCATTCCATCCCAATCCAACCTCGGATATAACCTACCATTTGTGGCTCATCTTAACTTATCGTATTTGGCCAGGTTAACAAATAACCCCATCAGTCATCAACCTCATTCGCCCCCCATGCCGACCAAACTTCCTTCAAACATTCCAAAGTTTGAGGGAAAGGCAGGTGAGGACCCCCAAAACCATATCATGTCCTTCCATCTATGGTATTCCTCCAACAACATTGTGGATGAATATGTAAGACTGAGGTTATTCCAATGCACTCTTATAGGCACTGCAGTCAAATGGTATATCGAACTACCTCAAGCCTCCTACCCCAATTTCACTTCATTGTCCTTCATGTTCCTCCAATACTTCCAACTCCATGTCCGATATGATGAGGGTGTGGAGATCATGTTATCTTGCCATCAGAATATCACTACCCACATCACCGACCACATCAATGAGTGGCGACGGTGACGTAGCCTATGAAAGATCCAAATGGATGATAGGATCTTCCTTGACTAGTTTTTAAAGACCTTTATCCCACCCATCACCAAGGACGTTGCCTCTGATCGACCCCAATCTGAGGAGGAGTCCATCTTAAAGGGCCAATAGTTTGACCTAATCTACGCCCAGTGTGGGTATTTATATACCATCATACCATAACCTCCTTGTGCTGGCACCTCCCACCACGATACGATGGGGGAATCTGATGCTGCGGATGGTGTCATCGGTTCTATCACACATCACCCTCAGTACTATGAAGAACCTCCTATGATGCCACCACACCCAAGAAAAACCCCTAGCATTGCACAACCAAACCAGATCCTCAATTACTCACGAATGATGGCTCAATCCAGAGCCACATCTTCCTATGCATAGCCTGTTGGGTGTTATAATGTCTAAATTAATCCACCTATTCTTTAATTATTAACCAGAGTTGGTAATATTTGAGTTGACACAAAATATATGCAAAGGAAGAGGGGTTCTTATGGTGTCGTGGAAATATTTTAATAAACAAAAGATTGAAAGATCTTTCAAAATGAAAAAACTGAGTCAAACTCCTAAAAATGCAATTATTAAAGTAATTAAACTGAGACAGAATAATAAACTAAACAATTGATAATAAACAATTAACTACTCAAATGGAAAACTAGGGTACAAGGAAGACTTAACTTATAAGAAACTAGAAAACTTAATAAGAAAAGCAAGTAGAAAAATTAATAAAGAAAACTTGATAAAAGAAGCAAGTAGAAAACTTAATAAAATAAATATCTTTAGGTTCTATCCTACAAGTTCTTTCAACAATAACACAACATAAAAGAGGAAACCTGAAAACATACTAAGGAAAACACATATAACACTAAATCTCACATGCAAACAAATAGGTCAATCTAAAAAGCATAAACACATAACAATACAGCAGTAAAACAAAATCAACAAGAATATTCAAGAAACAAAAACAACTTAACACACATTCAAGGCAAATAAAAAAAATAAGGAAAAATAATAAAACTTCAGCAAACAACCTAAAACAATTAGATTTTAATTTTAATGTTAAATAGAACTAACATCTAAATATTACAGTCAAAACATAATTCACACATTAACAAAACAGAACTAAAAACAATCTTAAAATACATAAAAAACACTAAAAACAAAACTACGGGATGAATGACAAACTGAACTATGTGTTTGAAAGGGGTGGCTGAATAATAGACTGAACAGGATGTTCGAATGACAGTCGGGAAAGTTAAAATGGTAAAAACTAGCCTAACTAAACTAATCTGCAGCTGAAGTCATGCAAATGTAATCCTAATGCATCAAGAAATAAATAAACCTACTTATTAAGCAGATCTAATCACTAAGATAAACTTTAACAAATTCATAAACATAAACATAAAGAAACCATTTCATATTAAACTGGAATGTAAATTGCATAAACTGATAATTAAAACAGAAAAACAGAACTAAATCTACTTAATTTAATAAACAACAATCTATTAACTTGCAAATAAAATGGAATGTGGATGTCAGCGGATTGGAGGAGCTAGGGTTTGAAGATTTTCATGGTAGAGTTCTTCAAGGTGTGGGGGTCCTTGTTGGCCTCCTGCAGGGTTCCATGGTGGCATTAGGGCAAGGGGCTTCCGCCTAGGATGGGGGTCCTCCTAGTGTGAGAAGGAAGGACCTGATAGAGGACGGCAAGGGGGACGGGTCAAAAACTGTCTCTAGGAACAACAAACTCTCGAGTCTAGGAGGTTGCTTCCAAAAAATGGCTTCCATCCCGGTGATTCAGATCAGATCTGAGGCAGTCAGGGGAAAGATCGAAACTTGGAAGGAAAAGGCTCTAATAGGGAAATTTGTGGGGATATGATCGAAGGAAAAATACTTGATCAAGTGGATCAATGGGGTGTGGAAACCTAAAGGCCACTATGATCTCCAGTTGGGGTCAAAGGGTTTTTTTACCATTATTTTCTTTAACCAAGAAGATAGGGACAGAATCATGGAGGGTGGCCCATATTTCTTCTTTTCAGCTAGCTTGTTCTTGTGGCCATGGAAGGAGCGTTTCAACCTAGAAACAGAGGACATGACTGTGGCCCCAGTGTGGATTTTCCTCTTTTCCCTCCCAGGAGAATACTGGGACTTGGAAACCTTGTGGGACATTGGCATCAACCTGGGAGAATTCATTAAAATAGTAGAACAAATAAGGATCCAAAGGTATACGGCCTTTGCCCGGATTTGTGTTTACATGGGTCTATCTAGAGAACTGCCAAAAGCAATCAGTCTAAACTGGGAAGATGAGGAATGGATCCAGGCCATTGACTATGAACAGCTCCCCTTCAAATGCCGACACTATAATGAATATGGCCATCTGGGAAGAAACTGCCCCAGAGATGGCCCCCGGTTGGATCCGGTTGCCCCTGTGCTACCCAAAGTTGTGACCGAGGATGGGTTTACCTAGGTTAGAAACAGATGTCGTGGCAAAGGGGGGGGTAAATCCTCGGCTCTCATGGAATCTGTGTCCAATGAGAAAACTCAAGGGAACTCGTTTGAAGCATTAGGGTCCCTGGAAGAGGGAGAAGAGGCTTAGGATATGCCAATGACAGAAGATCCGCAAGAAGGGCAATCCAAATCTCCAGATCTTAAGGAAACCCATCAGATGGAAGGAACGGAGGGGGATGAAGGGGATGATATGGATCTGGGTGAGTTGGACCTGGATGCCATAGAGGAAGAATGCAGAAAAAAGGGACAAGGGTATGTCTCGAGACGTCAACTGGAACTTCTCTAGGAAGCCATTATCCGAATGGGTGCAGTGGAAAGCTTGGGGATAGACCCAGACGCCCATAAGGGTAGTAAGTGGAAGTCTCCAGAGGAGGGACTGCGTCATGGGAGGAAGACAAATAAGCAACATATAGCAAAGGTTGGAGTTCACTTGATTGAATCCGGTCAGTACCCTACGATCCAGGCGGCTTTTTCTGAAGCTAAAAAGGTTTTCCAATGAACTCATTTCATGGAATATTAGGGGATGTAGTAACCCTAGGAAATGGAAAGCAATAAACCGTAAGATTAAGCAGGAATCCTTGGACATTTTGTTCCTCCAAGAAACCAAATGTAGTTTTGGGGGCCTAGTAAAGATTAAAGACAAGATTTGGAAGGGAATTCAGGTAATGGCCATCGATGCAGCAGGACAATCGGGTGGTATGGCTATCCTTTGGCAGCCGTGATGGGTGGAATTCTCCAACTGGCGGGCCAACAATTTTTCCCTAATGGCATATTTCTTCTTTTCTGGATTCTGGAGTCCAGGGAACGATAGGAAACATCTATGGTCCCATCTCTTTCTCTGAGAAACAATCATTTATGGTTGTCCTCAATTGGCTATAGGAACAAGCGATGTGGGGATCATGGGTGCTTGGGGGTGACTTCAACCTGATTGCAAACCTTGGGGGAAAGAAAGGTGGCAGAAGAACCCTAGACAAATACCTAGAAGCATTCAATGAATTCCTTGTTCGGAGCTTGCTGGTTGACGTGGAAACTGGGAGTGGCTGGTTCACTTGGAATAATAAGCGTGGGGGGGACCACTTGGTGGCCTCCCGTCTGGATCATTTTTTGGTGTCAGAAACAATCATGCATAGTACGGGGGGAATTTTGGTTGATGTCCTCCCGGTGAATGGCTCAGATCACTGGCCCATCAGTCTCTCTTGGGATTGATGTTGCTCCCCTAGGGGGAAACAAATGATTATTAAATAGTTATTTAAATTTAAAAAGAAATAAAAAATGATTATTAAATAGTTAGTTTATATTGTTGATTAATTTTTAAGGTTTTTTTAATTATATTTTAAGTTTTAATTAGTTTATGTTTTTTTTAATCATTTTAATAGATCTTAAAGTTAGTTTAGGTTTTAATTATATATAAGTTTGTTTTTTTAATAATTTTAATCAATATTAAAGGTTGATTCAATTTTTAATTATATTTTAGGTTTTAATTAGTTTATGTTTGTTTTTTAATTATTGTTATGAATCTTAATGTTTGATTTATGGTTTTATTATTATTTTTGGAATACAACTATATATATTTAGTACCACAAGTAAAGTGGTCGGTGAATGTTGATAGACACAACCAACCACTTAGTTTTGTGAAGATAGATAACTCTTAAACAAAGACTAAAATATATAATTTTATATTCATTATATATTCATTTTTCATACCAGATTGTTAGAGTTAATATAAGAAAAAAAATACTATTTAATAAACAAACAAACAAACAAAACACTGATATGAAAAAACAAAATCAAAATCAAATTGTTACTCGTTTCCTTAACTGAAGCTTATTTAAATCTTAATGGAGAAGATACAACCACTATGCAATGAATGAATTCACGTTGTACACTTGTTATACTTGAGTTAATATTGTTGATCCCTTCAAACAAATTCAAAATATAAAATAATATGTAAATATTTATCAACATAATTAATTAATTTTATATGGTTTTGTTTTATTTATTAATTAATTTTATAGAATGTTGTATTTATTGTATTAATAAGTATTTTATATGCAGCTTAGACATGGCTCGTCCAACGCTCCAGGGCTATATAATTAAATAACTATAACTTTATTGGGCTCCTCCAACGGTTGTAAATTATATTTGTTGTATCAATAAGTTTAAGATTTGTTAATGATATGATGCTTCATTGGTGAAGCTAAATGAATTTTAGTCTATCTACCTAAGTTCAATTATGTTAACCAATGTTATTATTTATATCATAGCTAATTTCCCAAATTTTAGATCAAAACTTCAATCATTACATTGATGACTTTCAAATGTTGTATTCGAGATCTCTTCCAGTTATTTTAGTTTGTGTATTTATAGTTTCCATGTTTTCAATTGCTCCACCATCTTCTCATTAAAGCCATGTGTTTGGTGTTATAAGTGTAACAATTTCGTACTACCACCACTGCTACAAATTAAGAAGGAAATCATTAAAGATTACATATTTCATAGATGGTACCATCCGTATTGTTTTGACTTGTATCTTATCTATTGCTCCAATGAATGGTAAACATTTTGTTAATGAATTCATCTATTAAAGTAAAAGTAAGATTTTTTCAATAAGAATACCTTGTTTTACTTTTAGTTTTGTTATCATAATCTTTTTATCTCTTTGAAATTATAAAATTAGTTGAAATGTTGAAATTGTGCCTTTCAAGTTATAAACACTATATTTGTTAAATATGATAGGTTATTATTATGTAAATTGGAGAGGTTAAAAACATTTGTAATTTTCATTATATCTATAGGTGTTTTTATTTGAGATTTTGGGGTGGACAATTACCTATATTATTCATCTATGGACGATGATGAGACTTGAGTGTATTCTCTATATTGATTTTATAGCAGTCGTTACAAATTCAAAAGAAACAATTATTAATTTTTTTTATAAAAATTAATTGATGCATGGATAACTAGTTGATGCATAGATAACTCCTACATAATGCCTATATAACTCATGGTTTGTGAGAGATAACCATTTTAACTATAGGAAGGAAAGAACAAGTAAGTGATAACTTATTAGTGGCACTTAACTTGTGACCTATCCATGTTCACCATCCACAAGTTAAGTGGATGTGATAGTTGGTATATAACGGTAAACTTATTTTCATTGATGACCATTGCCAATTTCCTGGTACATTATTGTAAAGCAACACAATATCATTTATTTATTTACACTCAACATTCGATCCTTGAATAAAAAGGAGCACATTATTAACTAAAAACAAATGTGTCAACTACAAGCTATGACCAAGGATGATACCCCAAATTTCACTACTGCATTTAGATTTGAATAAAACTCAACTTAACCCCTTGTCCACCAACATAGATAAAGAGTGTGAGAGCAGACAACCTTGCCTTAATATGAAGGAGGCCTTAAATAATATAGAAGTTGGTCCATTAATCAAATGAATGAAAAAAGTGGAAGTTATGCATCCCATAATCCACTTAACACCGGGTAAGAAAAACCTAGGTGAATGAAAATAAGGTGAAGATAAGTCCATGTTACCCTATCATATGCCTTTGATAAATCAAGTCTGAGCACTCTGCCTAAATTTTGTTGGCTTTTATGGAATGGATTCCATCTTGAGTTGTGTTGATCACCTCATGGATAAGACAACCATCTAAGAAACCAAATTGCTTTGAGGAAATGCATTGGTATAATATCAGCTTTAACCTACAACAATGACCTTAAAAAATTTAATTTTATAAAGACAATGACATAATGAAATTGGTCTATATTCATTGAAAGAGTCAAGATTGTCTCATGTTGAGATCAAATCTATAGCAGTAGAATTTATATTTCCCAAGATATTTCCGAACTACATGGTCTCCTCAAAAACTTGTAGTAGGTTGTTTCCAAGAATATAAAAAAATGCAATGAAGAATTTGATTGTCCATCTGTTATGACATAGACCTCGACCTTTTTTAAATCATCACATTACCACCATCAGTTTCTCCTTAGAAATCAACTGAAACATTAATTCATTATCATTGTCCTTGATCAACCTTGGGAAGATTGAGACTACTCTAAAGATATACGCTAGATTATCCCACTCTGGTTCCTTCAAAATTCTCTCAAAGGATCTTACTCTCAACTTAGGAAAATCGTGGAAATTACTCATCCTCTTCCTTTCTTCATAGGATTAAGTTCTGAGATAGTATTAAGGTTTTTGTGATGACTAGTTTTGGAAAATATTCATGTTTTGGTTTCTCTTCTACACGCAAGTGGCACAACTCTTCGTGTACCTCACCATCTCTTCCTCAAACAATAATTTTCAATGGCTAAAGTTTTCCAAGATCCACCACATTTAATAGGTAGCTTGTCGAATTGCCTAATAATTGAACAAGTTCCTTGTTGATATCAACCATTGCATTCTCCCTATTTTTACGTTGATACCCAATCTATTCTTGGGCTTTGTTCCTTAAAATATTGAGTGACCAAAAAAATGAGTAGAAACCAACTCTTCCAAAGAAGGATGAAAGGGAATACAAACTTCTTTGACCAAAGTAATACTCATCCTCCACCCATGATGGATTGAATTCGAAGGGAGCACTCAACTTCCTATCAACTCTAGCACATTTAAGGAAGATCAAAAAATTATCTAAATCATGAGTAGCATTGACCTATGACATGCACCTACCCACTTTCACTAGATGGATGCGCACTAGGAATCGATTTAGACATTTGGAGACACCATCATCCCCTGATCAATTGTTGCTTCAAGTAGGTTTAGTTCGATTGGTTCTGGATGTCAATGAGGTGTTAACGCAAACAATTGCTCACCTAACTCTATATGGTCTAAACCACATACATACATAATTTTTGTACCATTTTTCCTCACCTTTGACCTTCACAACTAGGTTTACCTTCATTCTCTTCTAAAAAAGCCAAAAAACCCACAAAAAAGCCAAAAAGTTAAAAAATGGGCTAAAAACCCAAAAAAGTGCTAAAAACACAAAAAGGGCTTAAAAACCCCACAAAAGGGATTAAAACCCTAAATAGAGTTCCAAAAACTTAAAAGAGAGAAAAGAACACACAAACCTATAAAATAATGTGGAGGTCTCCATCACAAGATTCACTTATTCCTTCTATTATTATTCTATTTTCGTGAGTACGGTGAGAAACCACTATTCTCAAAGTACTCCCATCATTTTTCCAAACATTCCATTCCCCCACCATCTCCCATCTGGTATGTTGAGGCACCCTCCGTACTAACCATCCCGTGGAGAGGTGACCCATTTCCATGTTAGGGCACAGTAGCCCATTTAAAAAAAAATGGTATACTTGTCATTTTTTATGTTCGTTTAGTTTAATCGATTTTGTGTTATTAATATTTTGTTTGCTTCAGTTTTCTTACATTGAACTCTACCCTTCTGCCCCATTGATAGAACGGGGGTGCTTTTGCATGTAGCAAGGGTGAAAACCTTGCTACAGTTTTGGAGACCATACTGGTTGATCCCATTGGATCAATTGTTTTGAAGGTGTTTATTGTTATTTTTTTCATGGTTGTTACTGATCAAATCCTCATATGGCCAATCCGAACCTGTACGGCACGAGTGACTGTCTCCCTTGGTCCCTGTTGGCTTGCTTTTTTATTTTTTCCAGTTCCATCCCAAGTCGCATCTTTTGGGCTAAAACTCGTGACTGATTCACACCTTTCAGGCCTAAACCCGTGACTCAGGTTGCGGCTTTACCCCGGTAAAACAAGGCTTTCCTCCGAGTGCAAATTTGCTCCTTTTTTCGCAGTTTTCAGCGACCTAACTGCCTCTGTTTGTCCTGTTTGAGCGACCCAGTCGCGCCTGTTGATCTGTTTAATGTGAGTTGTCTATTTCTTAGTTGATTTCTATAATTTACATACTATATTGCATTTTAAAAGTTGGAAATTAACCCACTTGTTTGGCCCCTCCTCCTCTACTCAATCATCGCCCTCCATGGTCTTCTGAGATACGATGGGTGGTTGAATATGTTTAGTAATATGCATCCACTTCATTATTGTTCTTTTCAATTAAAAACAAGTGACTTTGGAAGCTACAGGGAGTGGAGACTGTTGGGGGTCTCAAGGCATTCGCGTCCTTGTTGTTGAGCACTGAGCACTTGGGGTTTGACCTGTGGATATATGGGCGGACTTGTTTCCACTTTGTTGAGAGCCCAACACTCCCTCTTTGATTTGAAGGATATGAAGTTGGGGTAGTCACACTACTGGTTTGCGAACATAACAGTCAATCACCTATTTTCAGATCCTTGTCTGTTTTGCACTTTGTTTTGATCTACTTTTACCTTTCAGACTTTCTTTGGTACAAGAACTTTGCTTGCTTCATACAGGAAAACCATTGTTATTCATTTATTGCATATTTGAAAGTAAAAGTACAAATTTCATACACAAGTGCACAAACTCACACCAATAATCAAACAAAACTTGGTTCATGACCCTGAGTGAAACCTTAAAAGTAACCAAATTTACTTAATAATATTTCGGTTTGGGACATAAGTCTCATCCGCAAAAATTGTGGGAAGTGCTTGGGCTTTGCCCTAAAACTCATTTTGAGGAGTACCATAGGAACCCCAAATTAGCTGGCCAATGAGAGGAATTTCCAAGCGAAATAGGAAATGACTCCCACCAGATTGAATAGATACCAACCTATGAGGAAAAAACCAAAGCGCTCTCTTCAGGAAGTCTTGGTGGTCGAGTGACTTCTTTTGACACAATAGGAAGACGATTTAATTTGGGGTTCAAATTCATTATAAATTACTATTACAACCACCACTGCTTCACCACGGTCTTCCCATCGACCTAGGGAGAACTCCCCTCAGTTTGGTTTGTTAGACCGTCATAGTCGAAACTCTACCTGACAACATTCCTCACCTTTAGAAGGACACACAGCCTCTGATTTCGATTCAGACTCATATCACTTTGAACCCAATATTTTCACTGCACTGTCTATCCCCATGGCCAGGACAAATCCCGATCCCTTCTTCAGAGGGATAGTTGGCATTGGGCCCATGTCCCTGCCTTCCATCATTACCAACATCCCTGCCAGTGGCCCCATCAACGCTACACATGCTGCCATAGGTATGCTACCCATTAGTGGTGTCCCTACACCATCTCCCAGGATTTTGACTACACAACCTTACATACCTGGGGGTAGTGTCCCTTCCAAGATCATTCTGACTATACCCATGGTGGGAAGTCAACCTCATTTACCCCTAGCCATGCATGGACATCATACTCCTGCAAACATCGGTGCCATTATCGTTCCATCCCAAGCCAACCTCGGATCTAACCTACCATTTATGGCTCATCTTAACTTATTGGATTTGGCCAGGTTAACGAACAACCCCATCAGTCATCAACCTCATTGGCCTCCCATGCCAACCAAAATTCCTTCAGACATTCCAAAGTTTGAGGGAAAGGCGGGCGAGGACCCCCAAAACCATATCATGTCCTTCCATCTATGGTATTCCTCCAACGACATTGTGGATGAATCTACAAGACTGAGGTTATTCCAATGCACTCTTATAGGCACCGCAGTCAAATGGTATATCGAACTGCCTCAAGCCTCCTACCTCGATTTCACTTCATTGGCCTTCATGTTCCTCCAATACTTCCAATTCCATGTCCGATATGATGAGCATGTAAAGATCATGTTATCTTGCCATCAGAATATCACTACCCACATCACCGACCACATCCATGAGTGGCGATGGCGACGTAGCCTATGAAAGATCCAACTGGATGACAAGATCTCCCTCGACTGGTTTTTAAAGACCTTTCTCCCACCCATCACCAAGGATGTCGCCTCTGAGCGACCCCAATCTGAGGAGGATTCCATCTTAAAGGGCCAACAGTTCGACCTAATCTACGCCTAGTGTGGGTATTTATATACCATCATACCGGAAGCTCCTTGTGCCGACACCTCCCACTGCGATATGTTGGGGGCATCCCATGCTACGGATCGTGTCATCGGTTTTGTCACACGTCACCTTCAGTACTATGAGGAACCTCCTATGATGCCACCACACCCAAGAAACACCCCTAGCATTGCGCAACCAAACCAGATCCTCAATTACTCACGGATGATGGCTCAGTCCAGAGCCACATCTTCCTATGCACAACTTGTTGGGTGTTATAATGTCTAAATTAATCCACCTATTCTTTAATTATCAACCGGAGTCGGTAATATTTGAGTTGACACAAAATATATGCAAAGGAAGAAGGGTTCTTATGGTGTCTTGGAAATATTTTAATAAAAAAAAGATCGAAAGATCTTTCAAAATGAAAAAAACAAGTCAAACTCCTAAAAATGCAATTATTAAAGTAATTAAACTGAGACAATAATAAACTAAACAATTAACTACTCAAATGGAAAACTAGGGTACAAGGAAGACTTAACTTATAAGATACTAGAAAACTTAATAAGAAAAGCAAGTAGAAAACTTAATAAAGAAAACTTGATAAAAGAAGCAAGTAGAAAACTTGATAAAAGAAGCAAGTAGAAAACTTAATAAAAGAAATATCTTTAGGTTCTATCTTACAAGTTCTTTCAACAATAACACAACATAAAAGAGGAAACCTAAAAACATACTAAGGAAAACACATATAACACTAAATCTCACATGCAAACAAATAGGTCAATCTAAAAAGCATAAACACAAAACAATACAGCAGTAAAACAAAATCAACAATAATATTCAAGAAACAAAAACAACTTAACACACATTCAAGGCAAAAAAAGAAATAAGGAAAAATAATAAAACTTCAACAAATAACCTAAAACAATTAGATTTTAATTTTAATGTTAAATAAAACTAACATCTAAATATTACAGTCAAAACATAATTCACACATTAACAAAACAGAACTAAAAACAATCTTAAAATACATAAAAAAAACTAAAAACAGAACTAAGGGCTGAATGACACACTAAACTATGGGTTTGAAAGGGGTCGTTGAATAACAGACTAAACAAGTTGTCCGAATGACAGTCTAGGAAGTTAAAATGGTAAAAACTAACCTAACTAAACTAATCTGTAGCTGAAGTCATGCAAATGTAATCCTAATGCATCAAGCAATAAATAAACCTACTTATTAAGTAGATCTAATCAGTAAGATAAACTTAAACAAATTCATAAACATAAACATAAATAAACCATTTCATATTAAACTGGAATGTAAATTGCATAAACTGATAATTAAAACAGAAAACCAAAACTAAATCTACTTAATTGAATAAACAACAATCTATTAACTTGCAAAAAAAACAAACAACAAATTGGAAATAAAATGACTAAAAGAAAAACTGGAAACAAACTATGCGCGCAATTAATTATCTAATTCAGAAATAAAATTGCATTACATAAATAAAGCAGACTGTGAGTTAAACTAGCTACAACAAGAAAAATAAAAGAAATAAAGAAGAAAGAAACCTCTGGTTGATGAGGGGTCCTCTCAATAATCAAGGGTGATGTTTGGCTAACATCTACTCAAACTCAATCTTCAACAACAATGCATACAACTCTTTATTCAGATGGTGGAACAGAAATAGAATGTTCAAGAGTAAATCACAACAAGAATTCTTCTCTCCTAACTTTGCTAACTGACTGATTTCTAGCGAAGTCCAAGTCTCTCACAGAGGCTGCTATATATAATGATTTATAGGGATGAGCAAGTCGACCCTTTAGAGGTCAACTGCTCTCTAAATTTAGTCAATATTAAAGGCGTTTAACTGACCACAAGCCAAGTGCAAGCATCTCCCTTCTTCAGTGCGAATGGTCTTCAAAGGTGGCACATGAGCTTCTCTTCAGCATGAATGATCTTCAAAGGTGGACCACGAGTTCCTTCCTGAGCACAGCAAGTGACTGATGGTGAAAAGAGGAGGGCGCAGTGGTGAATCTTCTAGGGCATGAGTTGAATGCATCAGTCCAGCACATGGATGGTTGATGTGGTGGTGTAAAAAGGAGAACGTAGGATGGAAAGTATCTAGAATAGAGCTTCATCACCAGACGTGTGGATAACTAGATTGCTTGCAGTTGTTTCATGTTTTAAACACACAGATGTAATTCTCAGCAGTGCGCAGTCTGATGAGCGATCTGGACGGAGAGCTAAACGGGAGGCTGAGCTGTGAGCTGGATACATTGGGATTCGATTTAGGGTGAAAAGAGTGTCTATCTACTAGCGCGCTTCAGTATTGGAGTCTACAGCAACACATTTCAACATCTGGAAAACTACCAGCGAGTTTCACACAACGGATTGGATGACGAGCTGGACGTCGAGCTAGACATGTTGTGCGAAAGGCAGGATGAATGTGTTCTATTTATTAATTTATCCCAAAAAGATTATAAAATCTGCAAACAATAATATAAATTAGTTAACACATCAAATGCACTTTAATAATGTCATTTTTAATTAATAAAACCATAAAAAATGATAAATAAAAAGATTTCATATAAAACTTAAATACACTCATACATGAGGATGAATAATGATCTGTGTGTCATAAAATATACAAAAGATAATAAAATATGTGTTTAAATGAATAATTTAACTACATAAATTGATAGCAAATCTATGATCAACATTCCCCGAAACCGGAGAAATGCTAGGTCCCACTGAGCAAAAAGAAAGAAAAACAAGTTAGGAAGAAGGCGAACTAACAGTTGCTTTCAACTTGGAAGATACAAAAGGTAATTTAAACTTCATTCTTTTAACCTGTAAAATAACATATCTTTCATGTCACACATTATATGAAAGTTAAAAATGATTTTATTAGGTTTTTCAACATTCTTAATTTAATAGTTCTCAAGTTCAAAATAATTTTTATCATTTATACGGTTTAAAATTAATTCAACCATGTCCAAAGTAAAACTTTGGGCATGTTGAACATATAACACTAAAACATAACTCCCATTTTGAATGACAAAATGATTAATCATTCTCATGCATGATTGGGTAAGAGGATAGGATTATTAACAGTAAAATGGAAGTAAAGATTATTTTCCCAAAAACAAATTTTAATTAGCAAATTTAATCATAAATACTATAATATCACCATTTTCTCATATCGCTTTCTGATACTTCATTTTCCTTCATTCGATCATCCATATGGTAAGACCATATTGAATTTTGTTGTAAAATATGCTTCAAGCTATAACCAAATCCCATTGTTTACATTCCTGAAAATACTTATCATTTGTTAGAGATAAATAGATTTTTCATAAATAAAAATAATCTATTTTTTTACAAATCAAATCCATCTTCGCCTAAACCAAAGAGATGGTGTGTCCTCAAGCCATACAGAGAGAATAAATGATTGTTCCAGAAAATAGAAAGAATGCTAGCATGCTGTTAATTATTGGTAAGAAAAACTAACTAATAAATGGAAACGGGTCAGAGATGTATATTCAAGAAAAATAAAACAGTGCTTGGAAAGACTAAATAGTATAATTAAAGAAATACCATAGGAAAAACTAGCCAGCCATGCCTCATTGTAAAGATATCATGTCATCATAAAATATTTTAAGTGTACCCCATAGGGAGTGAGATTTACAGCTATGGGTACCATTTCTAAGATAATAATATCTTAGGAATATGCGGAATTAGACGGCCAGGGCAGAGTCCAACTTAGAGCCATTCTCAAATGACATGATAACAATTGGCCATGACATTTTTTATTATTATTATTTTTTATATTTTATATTATCACTATTTTATGAACTATGTGCACAGTGGTGTATTAACCAGATCACATTTACCAGATATTGCCCTGCTGCCAGCAGGCGTCTTCAGTACCCCTACTGGCTTATCTTGGTACCATGCAAGCATAGTCCCGCTACCAGCGAGCTTGTTCAGTACCCCAGTGGGTTTACTTGCATTTATCGAGCTTTCTGTTGTAAGGTTTTTACTTAGCATTGACCTACTGCTAGCAGGCATGTTTAGTGCCCGGGCGAGTTTGCCTTGTATAATGATATTAAATATATGGAAGCCGATTGGTACTAGAGCGTTTTAAATCCTGCTAAACACATAATTCAATTATTTTTAAAATAAATTTATAAGTAATTTTATAATGGCCGGACTCATAAAACATGTCAAAAGAGAATAAGTGAAAGTTGTTCTTTAACCTAATAGCCCTTCTTCTTTATAAAGTAAAAGTAATGTTCCCCACAGACAAAAAATCCACTTGCTTTCGAGTTATCACCAAAAATACTTCAAGAGACAAGTTTTGATAACAAGGATAGGATGAACTAGTAGTCCATAGATAAAAATAAGGTTATGAAAAATATGAGAATAAAAGTGGGTCTTATCAAGCAACTGTTTTAAAAGAATAAATCCGAAATATACATGTCTAAATCAAAATAACAAAAACTATATGAATCATAGAAGAATTGGTTAAGTATGATATACAAAGGATTGCAAATTTTTAATTGTCAATATAAGCTGAAATATTCAAAAGTATCCCAAGAAAGGTTAAGAATACATGATAAGTATTTCACATACTTCCCTTGTCCAAGTAATATTCCATAGCTGCTCATAGAGATAATATACTTGTAATCAAACTGCAAAACCACTTGTTAGATGATTCAATTTATTCACAAATACATAAAAGAAAAAGTGTCTTATGTAGACAACTTATTAAAAATGACTCTTATTTACTCAAAGAAACAAACACATATTTACATATATACAAGTGATAATAACCCAAAATATTCTTCAAAGATCAGGAGGAGGAGGAATAGCTTCCCCTTCAACTAATTCCATTTCATTTTGCTACAAAACAATCCGTATGAAATCCTATTTAGATGTCGGTTGATGATAGATCCTAATTCTATGTACATTTACTACAAAGGAAAATTTTGAGCCATCAATTGTTTTAATTTTTACTGATCCATTGTCAAAAGCTGTAACTACTTCATATGAACTCATCCAATGGGCAGTTAATTTCCCTTTAAAATTCTTAAACCATGAATCGAATAGTAGTGCCCAATCTCCAGTATTAAACTGCGTTTGCTTAATAAATTTACCATGCCATGTTTTTCGTTGATTCTGTATTAACACCATTCTTTGAAGTGCATCTTGTCTAATTTTGTCTAACTCATTAATCTATAATATTCGTTGTTTCTATGCTTAATCCAAATTCGTACCTAATTTTGCTTCCATACGAAAAGTTTTGACTTGAAATTCAATAGGTAAAAGGACTTGTTTTCCATACACTAACTCATAGGGGGTATGTCCGGTAGTGTTTCTCCATGTTATCCTATAGGCCCATAAAGCCTCGAGGAGTCTATCTTCCCAATTCTTATGATGTAAGTGAATGGTCTTAGTTAAAATGGCTTTTAATACTTTATTAGTTGATTCTACCTAACCATTAGCCTGAGGGTGATAAGGTGAATATTTGCAATGTCGAATACCATATTTCGTAGTAAGTTCTTTCATTAATTTGGAAGTAAATTGAGTACCTTGATCTGTGACAATTTCTATAGGTAGACCAAACTGGGTGAATATTTCTTCATATATAAATTCTACCACCGATTTCTCTGTGCCTCTAAATAAAGATTTAGCTTCTACCCACTTGGTGACATAATCCGTGCAAACTAAGATATATATATATATTTTTTTACGAGACACAGGAGAAATTGGTCCTACAAAATCAAAAGCCCATTTCTCAAAAGGTTCAATCATAACTTGGGGTTGTAAAGGCATTTGATCAGATGACGTAGGTCTACCCATTCTTTGGTAACTATCGCATCCTTTGACATATTTGGCAGCATCCTTAAAAATTCTTGGCTAATAATAACTACAATGTAAGACTTTATATTCGGTCCTCTTATCAGAAAAATGTCCTCCACATGGTCCATCATGGCATGCATGGAGGATGTATGTAATTTCATCCTCCCGCGCACATCGTCAAATAATAAGATCCAGACCAGTGCGGAAGAGATAATTATTGACCCAAGAATAATTAGAACTCTGAACTATAATACGACGCTTCTGATGTGGGGACAAATGGTTTGGTATTTTCCTAGTTGCTAAATAATTGGCAATATTTGCAAACCAAGGGGTTTGAATGGATACAACAAATAGTTGTTCATTAGAAAAAGTGTCGTCAACTGGTTTAGTATCGTCTTCATGTTGAATACGGGAAAGGAAATATGCTACGAGATTTTCTTTATCAGGTCGGTCAATGACGGTAGTGTTAAATTATTGCAATAAAAGAAGCCATCGGGTCACTCTACCATTGGTAATTGGTTTATTCATTATAAATCTAATGGTAGAGTGATCAGTATGCACAAAAACTTCATATCCTGTGATATAATGACGAAATTTATTAATAGAATAAACTACTGCCAAAAATTCTTTTTCAGTAACAGTATAATTTAATTCGGCAAGGGTCAATTTCTTGCTAATAAAATAGATGGCATAAGGTGCTTGTCCTTCTTTTTGGACGAGGAATCCTCCTATAGCGGTATCAGAGGCATCGGTAGATATGTGAAAAGGAAGGGACCAATCAGGACCCCTAAGTATTGGTGCCACCGATAGTTTAGCTTTTAGGATTTCAAAAGAATTTTGATAAGATTCTGTCCACTGGAATTCTGAGTCCTTTGTAAGTAACTTAAACATTAGTGCAACTATTTTAGTGAATTTTTCAATAAAGTGGCGGTAATAGCCTGCATGGCCAAGGAAGCTTCTTACCTCTTTTTGAGTTTTGGGAGAGGGAAGACCAACAATTACTTCGATCTTTGCAGAGTCTACCTTAATTCCTTGGGAAGAAATATGGTGTCCTAAAACTATACTTTCTGTTAGTAACATTCTACATTTCTCGTGAGAGATAGATTCATTTCTTGACATCGGATCAAGACCTTCTCGAGGTTTTCAAGGGATTCTTGAAAATTATTACCATAGGCTATAAATTCATCCATGTATACCTCCACATGGTCATGTATAATATCGGAAATTATTCCTAATACTGCTCACTAGAAAGTGGCAGGTGCTTTACATAAGCTAAATGAAAAAACTTGATAAGCATATGTTCCCCAAGGGCATGTAAAACTAGTTTTGTCTTTATCTTCTGGTGCTATCAAAACCTGATTATAACCACTATGCCCGTCAAGAAAGGAAAAATACTGTTTACCTGATAGAGTATCTAATACTTGATTAATAAAAGGTAAAGGAAAGTAGTCTTTAACTGTAGCTTTGTTTAGCTCCCTAAAATCAACACAAATACGCCATTTCCCTGTAACTTTCTTCGGGACTACTACTAAAGGAGATACCCATTTATTGTTAGAAATAAGATAGATGAAAACAGCAGTGAGGAGTTTTTGCAATTCTTGTTTTACTATATCCTTTAAAGCAGGATTCATCCTCCTTTGTGGCTGCCTTACAGATGACATTCTTGGATCCATATAAATATGGTGAATATAGGTATCGGAGTGTATACCCTTCATATCGGTGTATTCCCATGCAAATGCTCCAGCTTGTTTCTTAAGAACTTTAAGCAACTGTGCTTGTTGGTTTTCACTTAATTCTATGTTTATCTATAAAACTTTATTAGGGCCATCCTCAGAAGGTATGGTATATGGTCCTATATGTTCTTCAATCATGAAAACACAAGGTGTTTCCATAAACATAGAAAGAGCCATATTCTATTGAAACTTATATCCAAAATTTTGATAGAGTTGAGCAAAAAGATTGAGGGAAATCTGTACAGGTTGTTGAATAAATAAACTCGTTTAATACATTCTCAGTGGTCTGCTCTTGAAGTGCCCAAGAGAAATCACTAGGAAGGGAGAGATCATCAAATTATTCATCCCCAAAAGAACAATTTAACCACCATGAGTTTTCAGTTATTGGTTGTGCTGGAGGGTATAAAATAAGTCTTTGTGTGGACAACCCATTGGAAATAGTCATCTCTCCATCCCTACAGCCTAAAATCATTTGCGATAGCTAACCATGGTCTTCCGAGAATAATAGGATTTCCTTTAGAAGGATCCTTTGATTCTACAACTATAAAGTCAACATGGTATTCCTATGAAGCTACTGATACAACAATGTCATCCAGGACTCCAACGGGTTTTACCGTAGTGCGGTCTGCTAGTTCTAGGATGGAAGGAGTAGGTCGAATAACTTGTCCCAACTGTAAATCTTCTAAGACTACGGTGTTCATGATGTTAATGGAGGATCCTAAATCGATTAATGTATTCTCTATGGTGGTGGTGTTTATAATTACAGTCACTATTGGGGCTCCTGTATTTGTATATTTTGCAATTTGGGACTGACCTGTGATACATTCAGACATTTCTCCTATAACATGAATTGTAAGGGGGTCCTTTTTATTACCTTAATATATATTGGTATATCTTTGATAGCTTGTAATAAACGTATTTTAATATAGATTTTCTTTAATTCATTCAAGATTTTATACTCCAGATGAACTGCAGGTTTTTCTATTACTAGTCTTTCTGGAAATGGAGGAATTCTTTGCTCCTAAATAGTTTCTTGTGGAGGATGGGTGTGTACTAGAACCTTTGAATTTTTCACATCCTCCAAGATAGAATCATTCATGGGTTCACTTGAATCTTCTTCTTCCTCATTTGGTTCCTGAATGATGACTGATGACTTGGGTTTATTATTCACAACTCTTCTTGATCGTAATTGAATTACATGTACGGGTACGGTTGAAATAAGATATGATGGAAGAATTTGTAACTCAATACTGTTAAGATATTGATTTAGTTTATTGTTAGGGTTAGGTATCGACTATGTAGGTAATAATGTCGGTCAAGAAGGATTTGCATTTTGAAAGTGATGAGGTTGCTGTGTGATAAAAGGACCTGGAGGTACAAATCTAGGAAGCATTTGTTGGAAGTTTGTTTGATTCTGAGGATAATGCTGATTAGGTGCAGGGACAGTTTGTGACTAAGGATATGGTTGTCCTCTCCATCCTTGTGACCAATATTGCTGTTGTGTAAATTGAGGAGGAGGATACTGAGGTGGCC
This sequence comes from Pseudotsuga menziesii, assembly GCA_001517045.1. Classification (NCBI taxonomy): domain Eukaryota; kingdom Viridiplantae; phylum Streptophyta; class Pinopsida; order Pinales; family Pinaceae; genus Pseudotsuga; species Pseudotsuga menziesii. The sequence goes on along the minus strand of LPNX010470351.1, from coordinate 30,108 downwards.
AATTCTGCCAGCTTAATTGTTCCATTGTTGAGGTGGTTGATACAGAGGATAATAGAGTGTAGGTTGTGGTGGAAAGTTTGGATATGTTTATTGGTATCTAGGTTTCCAAGGAGTCCTCCTATATGTTTCAGCTACATCCCCACTCTTATAAATGGCTTGCAACCTAGGGAAGGATGGGAAATTATCTGTTGGATGCTCTTTTGTACAGATGTGACATACAAAGATGTTGTTTAATGGACATTCCATTTGGGGATGTTTAGTTCTACATCTTGGACAAAAGATACTCATAGTTGCTCATTCTTCATCCTTCCTCTTCTTGTCTTGTAAAGCATCTAGTTAAGAACCCATTGCTCGTAAGATATCAGTCTTAAAATTCTCCAACAGGTTTCCTAACTCTACTCTTGTAACTCCGCCTGAACTAGGAACATTTCCTCTAACATTTCTACTCCGTGTTGCAATTGATCTTACAAGTCATTAAGTCATTAATATATATGAAAAGGAAAATTGATTCTTGAAAGTGATCTTATGCTAACCTCAACAATTAATGCAGTTATCCAAGTCCTCTCCTTCTTAGGTACTAAAATGACAAAGAAACCACAAGGTAAAAAATACCGGTGTTAAGACATATTGCTTCAATAAGTCTTGCAACTAGTTCATCCGATTTGAATTTAGCATGGGTGACACGTATAGTTCTATGTTCGATAAATGATGATCTAGTAATAACTATATCTTATTCTACACTTCCCTTTTGGTTGAAAATTATTTGGATCCTAGAATGCTTCATTGTTTGGTTTTTTATGATTTTTAAAAATCCCTTATTTTGGCCATTGATTTTGCTTCATTTTTCTCATGAATTTGAAGATTTTACCCTTTTTCTTATTCCATGTTCATCAATATATTTGATAATATGGATGTTAAGCATTTGCTCTTCGAATTTCATGTTTTATGGAAAAATGGAATGCATGAATTTGTTTATTTGGAATTGTTAGTAGTAAATGTTTTAAGGTGCAAATTAGTTCATGTTTTTGATATTGTTGAGATCTTGATAATCAAAAGAGTTGTTTAGTTGGAGTTGTTAGTAGTAAATATTTTAAGGTACAAATTAGTTCATGTTTTCCATATTGTAATAATCAAGAGTTGTATAGGAAATTCCCTAACTTATGGCAAGTTTTTTGTAATTTAAAAATTAAAAAAAATTATTAAATAGTTTGTTTATATAGTTGATTAAATTATTTTTATTT
>LPNX010470351.1:6357-21123 GCA_001517045.1 Pseudotsuga menziesii | reverse complement strand
CAGCTGAAGTCATGCAAATGTAATCCTAATGCATCAAGAAATAAATAAACCTACTTATTAAGCAGATCTAATCACTAAGATAAACTTTAACAAATTCATAATCATAAACATAAAGAAACCATTTCATATTAAACTGGAATGTAAATTGCATAAACTGATAATTAAAACAGAAAAACAGAACTAAATCTACTTAATTGAATAAACAACAATCTATTAACTTGCAAATAAAATGGAATGTGGATGTCAGCGGATTGGAGGAGCTAGGGTTTGAAGATTTTCATGGTAGAGTTGTTCAAGGTGTGGGGGTCCTTGTTGGCCTCCTGCAGGGTTCCATGGTGGCATTAGGACAAGGGGCTCCCGCCTAGGATGGGGGTCCTCCTAGTGTGAGAAGGAAGGACCTGATAGAGGACGGCAAGGGGGATGGGTCAAAACCTGTCTCTAGGAACAACAAACTCTCGAGTCTAGGAGGTTGCTTCCAAAAAATGGCTTCCATCCCGGCGATTCAGATCAGATCTGAGGCAGTCAGGGGAAAGATCAAAACTTGGAAGGAAAAGGCTCTAATAGGGAAATTTGTGGGGATATGATCGAAGGAAAAATACTTCATCAAGTGTATCAATGGGGTGTGGAAACCTAAAGGCCACTATGATCTCCAGTTGGGGTCAAAGGGTTTTTTTACCATTATTTTCTTTAACCAAGAAGATAGGGACAGAATCATGGAGGGTGGCCCATATTTCTTCTTTTCAGCTAGCTTGTTCTTGTGGCCATGGAAGGAGCGTTTCAACCTAGAAACAGAGGACATGACTGTGGCCCCAGTGTGGATTTGCCTCTTTTCCCTCCCAGGAGAATACTGGGACTTGGAAACCTTGTGGGACATTGGCATCAACCTAGGAGAATTCATTAAAATAGTAGAACAAATAAGGATCCAAAGGTATACGGCCTTTGCCCGGATTTGTGTTTACATGGATCTATCTAGAGAACTGCCAAAAGCAATCAGTCTAAACTGGGAAGATGAGGAATGGATCCAGGCCATTGACTATGAATAGCTCCCCTTCAAATGCCGACACTATAATGAATATGGCCATCTGGGAAGAAACTGCCCCAGAGATGGCCCCCAGTTGGATCTGGTTGCCCCTGTGCTGCCGAAAGTTGTGACCGAGGATGGGTTTACCTAGGTTAGAAACAGATGTCGTGGCAAAGGGGGGGGGTAAATCCTCGGCTCTCATGGAATCTGTGTCCAATGAGAAAACTCAAGGGAACTCGTTTGAAGCATTAGGGTCCCTGGAAGAGGGAGAAGAGGCTTAGGATATGCCAATGACAGAAGATCCGCAAGAAGGGCAATCCAAATCTCCAGATCTTAAGGAAACCCATCAGATGGAAGGAACGGAGGGGGATGAAGGGGATGATATGGATCTGGGTGAGTTGGACCTGGATGCCATAGAGGAAGAATGCATAAAAAAGGGACAAGGGTATGTCTCGAGACGTCAACTGGAACTTCTCCAGGAAGCCATTATCCGAATGGGTGCAGTGGAAAGCTTGGGGATAGACCCAGACGCTCAAAATATCAAGATCCCCTAAGATGATGATTAAGCTTGATATTGTAAAATCTTTTGACAAGCTCAACTAGGAATTCATGGAGAAGATGTTAGGAGCCTACGACTTTTCTCCTGACTGGGTTGAATGGGTCATGGGCCTGGTTTCCATGCCTTTCTTTAATATCCTCCTTAATGGATCTCTGACTTCCTCCTTTCAGCCTTCTCAGGGAATTCGGCAAGGAGACCCCTGTCCCCTTTCCTCTTCATCCTCATGGTTGAGGGCCCGAGTTGCCTTATTACAACCCAGGTTGAAAGTGGGGCTATTCATGGAGTGAAGGTGCATGAGGGGGTGCCCTCTCAGACCCACCAAAAATTTGTGGATGACACTATGCTCATGGGGCACACTTTATTCCAAGAAGCTCAAAGCTTCAAAAAAATTCTAGACCTTTTTTTCCAAGCCTCAAGCTTGGCAGTTAATCCCAATAAATCATAGGTTTTCTTTGTCAACACTCCCCCGGGCACCCAAAGCAATATCCTGAGAATCTTGGGGTTCTCCAGAGGGGATTTTCCATCTAAGTATATTGGCGTCCCCCTGGGGATTGGAAGGCCTAAAGAAGAAGCATGCCTGTGTCTTTTGGATAGACTAAAGAAGAGATTATCAAGCTGGGTGCTCCGCCCCCTTAACTTTCCCAGTAGGCTGACTCTATTCAAGTCCATCTTACAAGCGATGCCAACTTACCTTTTCTCGATCTTATCTGCGCCAAAGACCATCCTTAAGAAAATCCGGAGTATCCAACGTAATTTTCTCTGGGGGAAGAATGGGGAGAAGGCCAAATTCTCCTTGGTTAGCTGGGAGGATGTTTGTAAACCTAAGGAACAAAGGGGCTTGGGCCTTAGGGATCCTGAGGTAATGTCAGAGATCCTTGGGGAAAAGGTTTGGTGGAGGTGGGTAAATCATTCCTTAGAACCGTGGGAAAAAATGTGGAACATAAAATATGCCAGGGACAGGCCCAAACATCTTCTGATACGGTTTAACAAAGCCCCTAGTGGATCACCCATTTGGATGAAAGCCATGGCGAGTAAAACTATTATTCAAGACCATAGTTTCTGGGAGATCGGGATGGTAGCAGGGCGAAGTTCTGGGAAGACTCTTGGAACCAGTTCCCCATCCTCGGTAGGGATCATCGGTGGGCTCCCATGAAACAGTAGGAGCTCGAGAGGGGCAGGATTATGGTGAATCAATCATGGAGGACGGGGTCCCAAATGGATTACCATCTGTGGAACATCGATGAAAAACCTGATTTTTCGAGTGAGGAGGATTGGGAAGCTTTCCAGGAGGAATTGAGCAAACATTTTATCAAGGCTCAAGAAGGCCTTGATATCCTCCATGGGGTTATTCCTCAAAAGGATCCTTTAGCGTCAAGGAGGCCTACAATATTAAGATTTCAAGGAATGGGGTGACGAATGACATCTGGAAAAAAATTTGGGCTGTCAACTTATGGCCCAAAGTGGCCCTCTTCATTTGGCTTGTTGTCTGAGGAAGGATCCTCACTTGTGAAAACTTGCGAAGGAGAGGGATTATTGGACCGTCCCACTATTTCCTGTGTTATCAAGTGGAGGAGATGATGGGTCACTTGATGGATGGATGCCCTTTTTCCGCTGCTATTTGGGACAAGGGGGAAATAATGTTCAAATGGAGCGACAAGAACTGGGGCCAACCCTCCCAGACTATTAGAGAATGGAGCCCCAGAGCCTTCAAAAACCCCATCATTAGAACCCTATGGGAAGCTTTTTCGGTCATGGCCATGTGGTGTGTTTGGAAGGAGCGGAATGCTAGGATTTTCCACGACCAGTGCAAAGACATGGAGGTGGTCTGGAATGCGGTTAAAGACAACCTATTATCTTCTATTAGGTGTATGCAGTGGCACGAACAGGATAAAATTTTCCCAAGGGAAGAAGTCCGGATCGCAGAGAACTGGGGGCTAAATAGGCCGGTGATTGATGCTCTGCATTATTGGGACAAACTGTGCATTCCCTCTAGCCTAGAAATTTGGTCAACTCCTCCTCATGGTGTTTTCAAACTGAATTTCAATGGCACGTCTCGTGGCAACCTAGGTTCAGCTGGTTATGGTGGCCTGTGCCGTGATCAAGAAGGTCAGATCAAGATGGTTTTCATGGGAGCTATCGGGAAATATACTAACAATTTGGTCAAGCTTGAAGGCCTCATCTGGGGTATGAAAGTGCTAATTAGTGGGGGGTTCCTTCTGGCGATAATAGAAGGTGATTCCAACACCCTCATCACAATGGCCAAGCATCTTCTGAATGGACAAATGACGGAGAAGGTCTCTCCTAGTTGGCATCTACCGTATAGACTGAACCGTCTTCGTGTCCTTCTCCATGCGCACCCTACCATCTCTTTCATCCATGTCAGAAGGGAGGCCAACAAGGTGGCTGACTGTTTGGAGAACCCTGGCGTGGAGTGCTGAGTTGGATTTCAATGTGACAGGCTTGTCGGTAATAAAGAGGAGGAATGGGCCCAACATTGTAGCCACTTGGCCACTAGGGTTCTCTCCGGGGTCACACAGATGGACGTTCAGATGGAAGGAAGGACAGATGGAGTAAGATGGCACGAGCACGCCTACACGTGGACTAGCTAATGTGGAAAGGTTCAGGTGGCATTAATGCTCACCAGTTCTGGAGCTGGTACTTTGCCATTATTTTTTTTCTCGTCATCGGCTCTGCCATGCTTAGCACTGAGCAAGAGGATCATCGACCGAACAGGACGCATTATCACTGCAGGACGGGGTCTCTCAGTCTCATGATGGGTATGACATAGGCAATGTTCAGGGATGGGAATGCTCCCATGAGTGTTCATCTATTTTATTTCAGTCATTTTGATCTCTTCCATGACGAGTTTGGATCCAGAAAGAGCAGGTCCATGTTTTGGTCTTTTGTCTTACGTCGTGTGCTGGAGTTTGGTCCTATTAGGGTGCTCTATCTTTGCCTCCCGCTACCTGTCTGGTCCTCGTAGTCTATCCCAATGGCCCCCAAGAGACAGTCCAAAGGGGAGGCTGGCCCTGGGGCGACGTCGGGCTTATCGCCGGTTAAGGGGAAACTTGTCAAATGCCAGATGCGTCAAGCAACGTGCACTCGGCTCTAGGATCAAGAGGAGGCAGACCTCTACAAGGAACACATTCCTCTCAGTAATAGGCTTGAGGTTGAAAGGGTGGTCGAGGGACTTTGGGTGGAGGCGAAAGCCATGCCCCAGGAGAATCTTCATTCAAAAGTTGCAGACTGGGTCTTGGACCTGGGAAACACTGCAGGTCGTGCCTCAGCTTATGATCGAATGCTCATGATGTATTTGGTTATGGTCCCTTTGGTTGGGAATTTTGTAGTGCTACAAGAGGCCAAGAGAGATGGTGACCTGGAACCAGTGCCATTTTGGAAGGAACATAGCTTAGAGTGCCATACAATGCATCACGAGCTAGATGTCCTTACTACTCGCCTTGGCTTTCCTTTCCATCTTGTGGACCGTCGGGCCATGCAGATTTCTAGAACTCAGGAGCAGACCGTTCGTAGTGGCATGGCAGATGAAGGAGGCCCGATGGAGGGTCAGAACAAGGCTGATCCCATGAATTCTACTGTGGTGCTTGCGTCCATCTCACAGATCCTAGCTGTCGAGAGTCCATTAGCAACAATCCCTTGTTGGAGGTCCCTCTTTTCTGGTCGGATATGATTTCTCTTTCCAGTCTGTGTTTTTTCCTGTTTTTCTCTGTTGTTAATGTATCTCGAGCGTTTATTAGCTTAGTTAGATGTAGCTCAAATATTAGCAGCACTATGCTGCCAATTGGGGTCAGGGTGGTGACAGGCCTCTTAAGTTGTCAATTTTGATGTGGGTGGGAAATCAATGTATCAGAATCGGGAACCATAGTAGGAACAAAGATATTAGGGGGTGCAAGAGGATATGGGAAAATTCTGTAATTTTTTGGTAAACCAGTTATGGTCAAGTCCCGGATTAGTTCCCGCAGGACTGGACCAAGGCCCCCCTGTTTTTGGGCAGGATCTAGTTGTATTATGCTCTATTATTTGGCTTCTCTATAGTAATTCATGTTTTATTTAAAAAAAGAAACTTGCAAATAAAAAAAGCAACAAACTGGAAATAAAATGACTAAAAGAAAAACTGGAAATAAACTATGCGCGCAATTAATTATCTAATTCAGAAATAAAATTGCATTACATAAATATAGTAGACTGTGAGTTAAACTAGATACAACAAGAAAAATAAAAGAAATAAACAAGAAATAAACCTCTAGTTGATGAGGGGCCCTCTCGGCAATCAGGGGTGATGCCTGGCTAACATCTACTCAAACACAATCTTCAACAACAATGCATATAGCTCTTTATTCAGATGGTGGAATAGAAATACAATGTTCAAGAGTAAATCACAACAAGAATTCTTCTCTCCTAACTCTGCTAACTGACTGATTTTCTAGCTAACTGACTGATTTTCTAGCTAAGTCCAGCTCTCTCATAGAGGCTGCTATATATAATGATTTACATGGATGAGCAAGTAAACCCTTTAGAGGTCGACTTCTCTCTAAATTTAGTCGATATCAAAGGCATTTAACTAACCACACGCCAACATGTAGGCATCTCCCTTCTTCAGTACGAATTGTCTTCAAAGGTGGTGCACGAGCTTCTCTTCAGCGTGAATGATATTCAGAGGTGGCCCACGAGTTCCTTTTTTAGCACAACAAGTGACTGATGGCAAGCATAGGAGGGCGTAGTGGCAAATATTCTAGGGCATGAGTTGAATGCATCAATCCAGCACATGGATGGTTGATGTGGTGGTGTGAAAAGGTGAATGTAGGCTGGAAAGTATCTAGAACACAGCGTCATCACCAGATGTGTGGATAACTAGATCGCTTGCATTTGTTTCATGTTTTAAATACCCGGATTTAATTCTCAGCAGCACGCAATCTGATGGGCGATATGGACAGAGAGCTAAATGGGAGGCTGAGCCATGAGCTGGATACATTGGGCGTCACTCTAGGGTGAACGGAGTGTCTATCTATTAGCGTGCTTCAGGACTGGAGTCTACAACAACACATTTCAACATCTGGCAAACCACCAGTGAGTTTCATGCAACGGAATGGATGACGAGCTGGACGCTGAGCTAGACATGCTGTGTGAAAGGCAGGATGAATGCATTCTATTTATTAATTTATCCCAAAAAGATTATAAAATCTGCAAACAATAATATAAATTAGTTAACACATCAAGTGCACTTTAATAATGTTATTTTTAATTAATAAAACCATAAAAAATGATAAATAAAAAGATTTCATATAAAACTTAAATACACTCATACCTGAAGCTAAATAATGATCTAGGTGTCATAAAATATACAAAAGACAATAAAATATGTGTTTAAATGAATAATTTAACTACATAAATTGATATCAAATCTAGGATCAACATTCCCTGAAACTGGAGAAATGCCAGGTCCCACTAAGAAAATTAAAAGAAAGAAAAACAAGTTAGGAAGAAGGCAAACTAACAGCTGCCTTCAAATTGGAAGATACAAAAGGTAATTTAAACTTCATTCTTTTAACCTGTAAAATAACATATCTTTCATGTCACACATTGTATGAAAGTTAAAAATGATTTTATTAGGTTTTTCAACATTCTTAATTTAACAGTTCTCAAGTTCAAAATAATTTTTATCATTTATACGGTTTAAAATTAATTCAACCATGTTCAAAGTAAAACTTTGGGCATGTTGAACACATAACACAAAAACATAACTCGCATTTTGAATGACAAAAAGCTTAATCATTCTCATGGATGATTGGGTAAGATGATAGCATTATTAACAGTAAAATGGAAGGAAAGATTATTTTCCCAAAAACAAAGTTTAATTAGCAAATTTAATCATAAATACTATAATATCACCATTTTTCTCAGATCACTTTTTGATATTTCATTTGGCTTCATTTGATCATCCATATGGTAAGACCATATTGAATTTTGCTATAAAATATGCTTCAAGCTATAACCAAATATGTTTGTTTACATTCCTAAAAATACTTATCATTTGTTAGAGATAAATAGATTTGTCATAAAAAAAAATAATCTAATTTTTTACAAATCAAATCCATCTTCCCCCAAACCAAAGAGATGGTGTGTCCTCAAGCCATACAGAGAGAAGAAATGATTGTTCCATAGAAATAGAAAGAATGCTAGCATGCTGTTAATTATTGGCAAGAAAAACTAACTAATAAATGGAAATGGGTCAGAGATGTATATTCAAGAAAAATAAAACAATGCTTAGAAAGACCAAATAGTATAATTAAAGAAATACCATAGGAAAAACTAGCAAGCCATGCCTCATTGTAAAGATATCCTGTCATGATAAAATATTTAAAGTGTATCCCGGAGGGAGTGAGATTTACAGCTATGGGTCCAATTTCTAAGATAATAATATTATAGGGATATGTGGAATTAGATGACTAGGGAAAATCCAACTTAGAGCCATTCTCAAATGACATGATAACAATTGGCCATGACAATTTTTTTTTATTATATTTTATATTATCACTATTTTACGAACTATCTGCATAGTGGTGTATTAACCAGATCACATTTACCAAATATTGCCCCACTACCAGCAGGCCTCTTCAGTACCTTGACAAGTTTATCTTGGTACTATGCAAGCATAGTCCCGCTACTAGAGAGCCTGTTCAGTACCTGTTGGCAGGAAACAACCCTTTCAATTTTTCTGCTTTACTGAATACAATGATCAGTTCTCTTCTATGATTTATCACAAAAATTATATAAGAGTGCCTTCAGAATCTTCAATTCCGAAGATACTCTCAATTAAAAGAAGAATTAATGATCATACTGGAAGTTTAGGAAGCATTTTCATAAGTTTAATATTTTAGCAGCTATTAATCTTTTAATTGAGATATTTAAGTTATAGTTTGTTAAATAGTTTCTTTGTCGGATTAAATTAAAGATAATTGGAAATGCATTTTTAAATTATTGCAGTTAGGTTTTATTGATTTCGTTTAGACATTTTGACACAAAACTCATCATTAGTTTTCTATAATTTGTATGATTAGGGTTGATGAATTAATTGAAATATCCTATTTTAACCCTAATGATATATTTTTACATAAAATTTTATCTTTTAATACTATGCCAATTTACAAATTGTGGAAAGTTGTATATATGTTTCTCAAATAACCAAAGATTACCTTTATATATCATGTCGAATAACTATAAAGATCTTTGTGTTATTCATAGTAAACGATTTTTGATCTAAAGTTCAGTTTTCTAATCATACTTTGCAATAGGTCATATGATGATTTGGATTCAATAAGTTCATCATATAATTTGAAACCATATAATTTACTCTTCGAATATATTATATGCATAAAATATGGTTTTGAACATTTAAATTATCATCCAAATTCGATCTTGGTGCTTCGTTGGATTTACGAAACCCTAGGAAACATCATTGTTTGAAATGAAAACTTCACATCATCTGGTTCTTATAACACAATTGAATTCCACGTATGATCCTTGCCTGTTAACATTTGCTAGTCGTGGGTTTGGTACAAGATACGAATTGTTGGTTTGATAACACCTGTTCAGAGGGATTTTAATATGTAATAATTACCTTAGTCAGATGTGTTCATATTAACACCATCCTATCTGACAGTCGTATTACATTCATGAAAATATTTGATTTCGAATATCTTGTAATGATTTCAAATCACATCAATTTGTTTGATGAATACCTACGGTGGTTTGATGGTGAAGTTCTCACGCGTAGAAACTAGTCTAGGGTTACTCATTAACTCCTCTAGAATCGCGTAAGGGTTCATATCATGTCTGTGTATTCACGTATCCCTATTCCTTCAGTTTTTACAATGCCTTTCAATCCTCTATCAAAGAAAGAATTGATAGTTGAACAGATGGCTCCCTTAGATCATTTTGATCTTTCTAGTCCTAAAATATTAGAAGCCAACCCTGAAGTTCTTGCCTTGTTTGAGAAAATTGATTGGAAACCCTTCTTTTTGGGTTTCAATGGACACAATGAGGAAGTTACCGGATGATTTGTGTTGTATTTTGATGGAAACATTGCTTAGATAGGTGATTTGCAGCTATTCATAGATGAAGAATTTATTTCAAAATCCACAAAGCCCCCTCAGACTGGTGAACGCTAGTTCAAAGGGTCACGAATAGACAAGAAAAAGTTTAAGCAGTTCCTTCTTCCATTGTCAAAGGAAGATGCACACCTTAAATTCAGCTTTCCTGTAAAATATTTGAAGAATCAATGGCATGCTCCTTTTGAAGTCATTTCCAGGTATATTTCTTCTGATGGTCAGTATTCAAATGTGCAATTATATCATCTAAGAATTTTAATGGATCTTAAGGGTTTGAAATTAAATCTGCCCTACTTTCTACTTCATAGTTTGCATAAAATGGCTGTTACGGTTCAACGTACTATTGGTAATCAAGACCGTAGTGTTTTCCATCACGGTCTGATCAAAATGTTAGTTCAGTATCAGTTAGTTACAGTAGGAAAAATATGGGATGAATTCTTAAAAGAAAATGAGTTCGGGTTAACCCAATTTTGGCCTACCTACTTACCTAAGACTCGTGCAAAACGAAGAATACCTTGTGAAGGAGAAGTAAAGGAAGAGACTGATCATATAACTGATCATGAAGGCCTAGATAAGCTTTGTCTAATAGTTGAAAATGAGAAATTTTATACTTCAAACCCTCCTGAGAAACCCAAGAGGGAAAATGAAGTGGGAGAGGGAAGTAAAATGGTTTTTCAGACGCACCCTGCCAAAATTAACAGGTGATTTGTATCCTAAGATAATGGAAGAGAAAGAGAAGCATGAGTTAAAAGGGAAAAATCTGGAAAGTGATGGTAAAACTCTTGAACTAAGCATGAGAAAATCTGAAACAAGAAATCGAAGGTTTAATAGGAGTATGATTAGTCTTTCGGTTCCAAGAACCACGGAACAGAGTAGTGAACCCATCGTTCTTGAAGACAATAGTGATAATGAGGATGAATCTCCTCCTCATGAAACCCCAATCAATGACTTTGAACAAGAACAAAGTAATAATCACAATGACATGATGGTATCTCCTAAGAGATTCGTGAAAGATAATTCACCATTACCAACACAGTATGAACATGAAGCTCAATTTGAGTCACCATTGAATGATGAAGATTCTCTAGCAGAAACTTTAAAAGCAGCAAAGCAATCAATCAAGCTTTCTAAACAACATAAGGTTGATTGGTTAAAAGACATTTAAGAAGCTCGTGATATGTTGAAAACAGAGTTACAACAGCAAAAAAAAAAGGATTACTTATGTGGGTAGACCGATGGCAACAAATGAAAGCCAAGAAGGATAGATACAAAGAAGAAAAGAAATTGTTAGCTGCAAGTAATGAGAAACTACTGAAAGATGAAAAAATCCATGAAGCAAAAAATATTGAAACTTAGGGCCAAGCTTTCAGAATCTAGGAAATCTATCAAGTTATAGATCGCAGCAACTTAGTCTATTTTTAGTTATTGTGATTTCAATTTTGACAAGTAATAAAATGTTTTAATTAGCACACCTGCAAAATCATAGATTTTGCAGGTATGCTTATGATTTGTATTATTTTATTTTATTTCCTGTTATTGTGATTTTAATGAGAAATTAATATTAAATGTTACAGGTGTACATATTGTTGATGTGTTGAAATGAATGAAGACTATTTTTGCTCGTCATTGGCATTTGTTGGTGCTTCTAGAAGAATTGGATACTGTTGTGCACCCGCTCAACAACCTTCTAAAGTCATTATTGCACCAAACAAAATGGGATTTTGTTTGATGCAATGTCTTAGACTTAGAAGTGATATGCTAAGCTACTGAATGCTTAAATTTTTAGGAGCTACTGATTTGTTGAGAAGCGCCTTTGTTTTTTTATTACTATGAGATTTCATGAGCAACCTTATAATAATGATGCATATCGTTTAATTTATGGGTTGGCCGATATTACCCCTAGGTGTATGGATAAGGATTGGCGGGCGTAATGAAAAGTTAATATCCCATGCTCTAACCTATATTGCATTGCATATGATATATCACATGTTCAGAGCATAGGTTATAATGTTATGTTATAATCTTAGTCTAGCATCAATACGATGGTGATTAAACGTCGTTTATTGAAACATAAGTATATTATTGGTAGATTTATCCTAATGTTGTCGAGCTATGGTTCAGGGCAAGTCATGTCAATTAATCACCAGCGTTAATGTTTGGACTATAGTATCGTTCGCCACCTTGCTACGTATAAATGAACGCATGATTCAGGAAATCTTTGGCACAATTCACCTTGCTGTAGAATTATGAGTGCAATCATGCCAATCGTATCGCGCTTCCCTCCACGTCTTAACTCTTGTGCACAACCTTGGTCGTGGCGATAGGTTATTGGAACGCCTGTCATGCGTACCAACTTGCCACCCTGGTCATTTAAGTGGGAAGACAGGGCGATGATCGCGGGTTAAACGTTTCGGCCGTCAGTTGTATGTGCCATTCGGAATGTTGATGGCGTCGCTCAGACTGAACCCGCGAGGGTTTTGTATAAATTCTCATATGGCTGGCCTGTCACCCAGTTTGCTGGTTTGTGGTTTTAGCTCTAAGTGCTCTCAATTCGTGTCTCTGTCATTAACCCTCTGGTGGCAAGTCTGTTGTGCACACTGTCTCGCCCGCGTGTTAACAAGAATGGCCCCGGTGGTTCGAGTCGAGCCCCATGAATTGACTTTGCTGGAATCGAATGCCGATTTGTTGCACAAATTCCGGGAGGTAGGATGGTTACAGTTCCTTCGGAAGTTCTCTGATTCAAACCCGGAAGTTACCCGGGTGTTCGCCGTGTCTTTAAGGGACTATCAGGTTGAGGTAGGAGATTTGCATTTCAGGGTAGATGAGAGGTCTGTCGCGCATGCGACTGATTTTTCGTTAACAGGGAAAAAATGGTTTAAATACCAAAGGATGGAAATCACAGAGTGGCGTAGCTTGCTGAAGAATCCAACGCAGGAGGTCTCGTTCCGCACCGGGGTATCACGTAAGTACTTTCGCAAAGAATGGCGTGCGGTTTTAGATTTAATTCACCGATATATTACATGTGAAGGGCGTTTGTCCTCTGCGTATGTTTATCACCTACGTCTCATGGCTGTGTTTTTGGGTTTTCAAATTAACCTCCCCTATTATCTGTTACGTAGTCTCTTTAAGATGTCTAACGCCATTAAAAAAGGGCCGAAGCACCTGAGTCATAGTTTGTTTCATCATGGTTTGGTTCGGATTCTGGTAGAAAGCGAATTGGGGAAAATGGGTCGGTCCTGGGAACAGTTCATTGAGGATAATGGATTCTCGAAGTTCTGCCATTGCATGTATAATAACCCTGATGACTGTGGGAAACATCGGGTTGTGGGTTCAGTTTCACCTAAAAAGCCTGTGTCGAATCCTAGCCCTAAAAACCCGCAACCCTCGCAGACTCCTGTGGTCAATGTTGAGGATAGTTGCCCTACTCCTGTGCATAATGATCGCCGCGCCAAGAGTTCGGGGTTCTCACCTGTCACCCCATCAAACGCGAGGGGCAAAAATGTTGGTCAACGAGGAAACGCTCCTAACCTAAGTAGGAGACTAACACGCAGCATGGCCAGAGCCAAATCTGTCAAAGGGCCTAAAAAGGATAAAAATAATGTTGAGACAGTGGTAATCGACGTTGAGGAGATTACCATGTCTGCTCAGGGAAATGATAATGAAGTTTATCCTGATCTAAGGACCGATTCAGTCGACCCAAGTCCTACGGTGAATGTGTCGGAAATTTCTGAGAATCCCTTCCTTTCTGTTGAAGTCCAGCCCGTTCAGACAGAAGTGGAAATTGCGCCTGGGTCGAAAAGCCTACAAGTCGAGGGCAAGAAAATTTCAGAAGCTCACGTGGAGTGCGTGACCGATTCGGTCATAAATGAAAAATCAGTTAAAGTGAATTCCTCTGTTTTGCATCAGAGCGGAGGAAACATTCACCCTTTGTTCGTTAACTGTCTACTGGACAAGGTCCGTAGAATGGAGGAAAAAATCCGTGAGGTATCTGCTAGCAGAGATTTATTGAAAATCGATAATATGGGGATGAAGGAGAAAATAGATGTTAGCGACAAACATTTGGTGCGGTTGAAAAACCATAAGAACAAACTCATCAGGCGTGTCCTGAAATTGCAGGACGAAAATCAGAGGAATGAAGAAAAGTTACGAGAGTTGAACGCTCAGATCGCTTTGATGCAATTTAAAACACCTTCGCCCAGTCACTCCAGTGGAGTAAACATTCAGGTCTTTGGTGCCCCAGTGAATATATAGTTTTTAATCATGGTTTGTTATATATCACGTAATTCGTTATGTTGAGATTATTTGATTTATAATTTTATTTCTCCTGCTGTTACGATTTTCTAAATATTTCTTTTGCGGATCGCAGATATTAACTCCCCAAATTTTGAAGAGATCGGCATAATCCCTACTTTGCTGGAATCGAATCACGGAATGGAGAAACAGTTTGACAGGTTCCGCTGTTTTATGTTACGATCCTGTAGACTGAGTGCGAAATTAAAGGCTAAAAGAAAAACGACAGGTTTCACTTGTCGTTTTCCTTTGGCGATTAGTTAGGGATTATGAAGATTTGTTTTTGATCCCAAATATGCTATCATGGGTTAAAAGGAATGTATTTAATAGACTGTTGGCATTATGCTTAGAGGGGGGGGGAATACTATTGTAATACAAGTACTGAACTGCTGGTTCTAACCGGATGGGCTGCTAGGCGGTTTCCTGCCTGTTGACATTTTGTTTTGGACTGGTGATGTTGGATTTACGTCTTATTAAGTTTTACAACTGGTTTGCGTTTATTACATCTTGCAGTTGTTAGTATTTGTATTTCTTAATTTTATATCTTTCGTTATAATTCATTTTCATTAATTATGCGAAAGTAATCTCTTAAGTATTCGCTGCTTCTGGTTTTCAGTCATATTGGTATAATCTGTCATGTATTTAATAATTGTTATTATTGGTATATGATAGTTAGTAATGCGTTTATTAATTTGCAGGCTTTAAATGTCTTTACTACTCTGCAAATGACATTTTACATTACGTTTTCCAGTGTTTGCTAAGAATCAGTA
>LPNX010470337.1:0-11927 GCA_001517045.1 Pseudotsuga menziesii | reverse complement strand
ATAACGCATATGCGTTCTTGATTTACACTTCGGAAGTGCGTTTCTGATTTCCTAAGTGGCACCAAAAAGTGGAACCAACTTCGTGCGAGCGCCCATATATCAACCAACATGACAACCTTTCCATCATTTGGGGGTAGGGGTATCCATAGGTCACGACTTTAGTTTCCTTTCCCCTCTACTATCTTGAATGGGATCAATCCAAGGGGAAACTACTAGATTCGTGATAACAAGTACATTCAAGCATAAAACAACAAACAAAAACAAAAGGAGTAGTAACCACAATTAACCCTTCCAAATGAGGTAAATTACCCTTTCAATTGTCCCTAATCAACAAGCTCTAGTAATTCCACAATTCACCAACAACATGAGAAACAGGAACAATAAGCCACACTTTTAATGGAAAATAAATCCATACACTTGAATGCACCAAAAAATATATTTCCATGATTAACCTCCAAAAGAGAGATACTCTCAAAATTCAACCATGACAAATGAAGGAGAGGAAAAAGCCTTATATAGCTTTAAGCTCCTCTTCTTTGTACAATAAAATAATAATTAAACCCTAGATCTAGCCTAGGATGGAGTAAATAAACCAAAATAATCCAACTAACACAACAATAACCATGAAATATGGTACAAGTACCAAACCAACACAAGGCCCAAGAAGTAGGGTGTCTACATCAAATATGGAACAAATAGTTGGAAAAAGACCCACGTCCTATCCTCCAAGAGGTAGTGCTCCAATGAGATAAGTCTACAAATCATGAAAGCTGGTGGGTAGACCCTAGATCTAGGGTTTGATTATTCCTAAATACAATCCAACAACCAATGACCTCCAATAAGTGAACAATAAATCCCCTAAAACTCCTCCAAGGTGAAACACTCTAGCAAATAAGGCCTCAAAAGGTGGATGGATTCCTTAAAAATGGAAATAGATGACATGAGGGGCTCCTCTAAGGTGAACACGCTCCATGAAAAGGCTCCAAGAGGCACATGCAACCAAAATGTGGTTTGATTCTTTAAACAATGGCTCTAGAATTGTCAACTTTCTCAATATTTATTGGATTTTATATTATAAACCCTTTTCGAAAATCCCATTACAATTCTACATCTAATGACCTTGAGCTAGTAAAATTATGGGCACTCTATCAAAATATAACTACTCTTGAAGCTAGGACGCCCCTCCCGAAGGCTCAAATGATGTCCACATGTCAACAACAGTACTCCAAGCAAGACACCACCTCCAAATGGATCAATATCCAAGTGCCAACTCCTCAAACATGTGAAAAAGTTAGATCCATAGAAATAAGGAGACCACCAATCAAGATAGAAACATAAAGCCAAGAGCAAAGTCCCCACAATAGTCAACCAACCTCTAAGAAGACAGAAATGAGCCTATCACAATGTGCAATTGATGCTCCAACAAGTGAACACTCCAATAGACAAAGGATATATGATTGTGAAGGAAACCTCCAAGGAGTGGGTGTCCCTTAAATTAATGAAAAAATACGAGTAATCAACCTCCAAACTAGGGAACTACCTTTACTTTGAACTTATCAAGGATCAAAACACTGAATGATGTCCACATGCTAACTATTTTATCAATCAACATGGAATGCTAATCCATGAAACAAAGAGATCTCCGATCCATAGCCAAAGCATCAATCCAAAGAGAGATGTGTCCAATATGATAACCAACAACGGGGAGAACGGGATGGCTCCACCTATACAACATTACATGCCTCCACACGTGTGCCAAAAGAGGAAAAGAGGAGAGCGCTCCATATAATGTGATAACTAGTCTTACCAAGATGTCATCCACATGCCAAAAGCCCAAAACGATCCACAAGGAAAGAATTCCTAAGCCATTAATATTAAAAACATGCTACATAGAGAGTGCTCCATAGCTAAGTAATCATAAAACACTTCCAAATGCAAAACAAGTGACATAAATTAGAGCATTCCACTAAAACGACATCCATGTGTCATCAAACCATGAAGAGTATCCATTATCAACAAAAGAGCTAGGAAAAGAAGACCTCCACATGATCCACATAAGCCGATCCAAGGGTCCAAGAATAAGGGTGCTTCAAGGGAAACCAATCCATATCATCCAATCATGCCAAGTGAGTAAGAGTGCTCCATCGAAATAGCCCTCAAACACCAATATACCATGAAAACCATCCAAGCACTCCATAGGAAGTGACAATACATGTGATCTAGATACCAAATAGAACAAAAAGTATTAGGTGATTTCATCAATGAAGCATGAGAAAGTGACATACAAGTGGAACATCATCTCCTACTACATCCCATAGATACTAGCATGAAGATCCCTCATCACAAAGGAAAGCACCGACCACTCATATGCTAGAGCATTATCACAACATTAAGCAAAACTATAGCATCAACGCCATCAACTTGTACCCTTCATTGAAGTTGTGAAGAAATTTGCATGTGAAAACCCATGTCAAAATAGGGGGTAACACTCCTCTCATCCTCTTGATCTAGACCCAATTGACAAGAAGTAGGTTAGGAAAATTTGATCATAAAACTCACACACCAAGGTTTCAGGGGGAGAGAGATAAATGCATGGAGCATCAAGAATGAATGATATCATGAAATTATTAAGATGTGGAAAAAGTTAGATGGTTAGGTAAACAAAGAGAAGGTTTGAAAAGGAAATATAGGGAAAAGATAAAGCCTTAAATTTGTTAACATCCAAGGACAACAATCCTTAAAAAATAGAATGGATACAAGCAAGGAACAAGTTGGCAAAAAGAGTGGAGAGAATTTGTAAATTATAAAGTTAAAAAAAGGATGAAAGATAGTGTTAGAACACTTACGATCCAGTTGGAGAAAGGAGTGGAGAAAATTTGTAAATTATAAAGTTAAAAAAATGATGAAAGATAGTGTTAGAACACTTACAATCCAGTTGGAGAAAGGAGTCAATTGTAAATGGGATAGTAAGTAGGAAGAACAAATACCACTAGAGAGGTTACAAATAAGATAGTCTCGTAGAAGATGATAACTTAGTTAATTACAACACCAACAAAGTCAACTCATGGCTTGTGAAGTACTTCATATGGATGAAATTAAACTCTTTTGATAGGTGCATGTTGCCATGAAATTTTGTATTAGTAGACAAGGAATGTGAAAGAAAATTATAGTAGAGACACTCTTGTAAATACAAATTGTACTAAAAGACGAAACATCAGTAAAAAGAAAAAATCTCTCAAACAAGTTTATATTTACTAAATATAATGACAATCAATGCCTCCAAAATGCTCATTGGCATCAACTTTGTTTCTAGATCAATGCAATTTCTTATTATATGTATTTGTGTAGTTTTATATCTAAGGGTGAAGAAGATTTGGACTTCGTAATCATTTTTTAAAATATATTTATATAATTTTCCTTTAAAATAGGAAAACTCTTGAATAAGTCTAAGAAATTAGTTCAATCAATTGACATCTATGTTGTCAGGTTTTTAAACTAATACTGTGTCCACAAATGTCTAGTTCATATACCCTTGGGTGAGGCACACTAGTTTACACATGTTTTACTAGAGATGTCATCCACTAATGTGGGGAAGCATCCCTTTGGTATTCCCCTAAAGTTTTCCTTGGGAAAAAAGAAAACAAAGAAGAAAAATCTTGTAATTGTTGTTCATCTTTGACGTTTTTTTTCTATTTTTCTTTTGAAAGAAAAAGCTCTTGCAATTGTTAGCATTTGTTCCACTCAAAGGAGAGAGTTGCACTCTACAATTTAGCATGGGTAAGATCTGTAGTATAATGTATTGTTAACAAACTAAAATGAATGAAAAGTGAGGTATTAAATGTAATGTTAACAAACTAAAATGAAAGAAAAATGAATGAAAAGCGAAAAGAAGATGGACCATAATAATAATAATAATATAAATCAATGCAGATAGATCTTAATCTTGATATAGAAGTTTACACCTCGATGCCTTTTTTCATTTTCTATGCTTAATAGATCAAAGATTAAAATGAACTAAACTACTTTAATTTCTCAGCTAAAATAACACACACATATATACTAAACTGGCAAATATACATAGACAGGGAGATGTGCACGCGTATAATAGAATAAAACATAACGTTGGAACTCTACGAATGATTTAAAGAGTCGTATGCATTTAGTTCTTTACAAACGAAAAGAAAAAAATCATTCGTGATTAATGGACAAACCTTACAAGACGTAATCCTCCGTTCAATGCCCAAACTATTAAGGATGGGTGGATACGTCCAGGGATATGGATATTCATAGAACAACCTCCTTTTTCGCGTGAAACTAGTTGAAACAACGATCTGAATGCTTCTTCGGATTTAGCAATTGAGTGACCTTCCAAACAAAAGCCTGTTGTATATGCCCTGTAAACCAAAGGTACTGAGTTCAAGGGAATAATCATAGTGCACAAGTTTAAAGTCATCAATCCAACAATTGAAAAATCCTTTCATCTCACTCATATTAAACAAGCTAGTGATATGATTATTTTCTTTAGGATAAAGTATAAATCTAATGTGCATGGCAATTGAAAAATAGAATCCAATCCATAATGAAAAAGTTGATAAAAATACATCTTTGAAAATGTAAATACTATGATATTAGTAAATTTTTACGGATCTACAAACTTCAAAGCTTAACTCTAACACCTTGCCTCGGAAGAAAAAATAAATAAATTCTATACGATGAAAACCACAAGCGAAATCAAAATACATAAGAAACAAATTTTACCAAAAATAATTGTCTTTTACCTATTAAAAAATATTATTTTCATTTGCATCCACAGTTCCCAACTACACCCTGAGCAGAAATTTATAACATATTTAAGGACTTCTCTGTGAGAACAAATTTATCTCATTTTTTTTGAGCGAGAGTTTGTAAATTATCTTGATTAGGATATTTTGAAGAAGTTATACCTGATTTGTAGGTGAAATCTGGATCAGTTATTTATTATGGAAGAGGAGACACAAGGAAATTCTCAATGAAGAAACTCGCAGACTCTTAGGGGGGGTTTTCTGGCTTTTAAGGTTGAGATAGAAATCAGACCTTTTCCACAAAGATTTAACACATTGGACTCAGTAGCTAAAGCTGACCCAATATACTTGAAAAGAAGAGCAACACCCTACTTATCTCGGAGTTTATGGATGCCAATGCAACCAAGATGGAGGCCTGTCCGAGTTGCCAAAGCGTCTCAGAGAAGTAGATCTACTGGAATCAACAACCAATCATGCCATGTTTGGAGTGCATCAAGATTATGAAGCAACTGATTCACTAGAACTTGCAACCAAGCAAGCCTGCGTGACTACTTTTGCAACCAAATTTGTAAAAAAGATGCAATACATCCCAATCCTGTATATCTTATCCTAAAGCCCTAATGGAAGACTTCATCCTCTAGAAGTGTTCTCTGACAGGTAAGTTCACTAGTATATGGCCCAGCCCCAACTCTTTAGAGAAATTAATTGCAAAAACTTGGAAACCTAAGCTACATGGACAACGCTCTTTCTTGCTTGTAGGAGGGGTTAAAATTTTCTTTGTTTCAGTCTTGAGAAGACAAAGATCTTATATTCCAATCTATCCCATATTTCATGGGTGCAAGAGGAACACATTCGAATCATTGGCCCCTAGATTTCAAAACAATGGAAGAAATCGCATTGGCTCCTATCTTAATCTAGCTCCATCTCCCCGCCTTCCTTTGGTATTTTAGGATAAATTAACCCTCAAATCCATAGGTGACGGCCTGGGAAATTCATTTAAAATAGGACCAAAGAGTTTCAATATTCGTGCTCGTAATTGCGTAATTGTGTAGAAGTGGCTTTCCATAAAGGTCTTTTAAAGACTGTTTAACTTTGACTGGAGAAACCAGCCTTCAATTAAAATCTAAATTATCAAATTCTGCCTTTCAAATGCAATATATGCCATGAACACCGACACTTTGCAAGGAGTTGCCAGAAATCTCAAGCATCATGGACATATAGTCCACCCCCTTCATGCACAGTTATCAGAACCCGTTTAAGCATGAGATAAGCAATAAAAGCAACTAGTACAATCATGGATCCAAATTTCTGCCAAGGTCAATTCAACTCAAATATTTTCCAATCCTTGATTGATCTAGAAGCCCATCAGGAAAATGAAGGTAAAACCTCAGGGATCATGTTAAGATGATGGTATAAGCTTTACCTGACGCCAAGGTCGATCTCACTTTGTACTCATTATTATTGTGTATTGTGATTTTAGGAGGTTTAAACTTTAAAGGTGACCTAGTCAACACTCATTTATCATATTGCTAGGTGGTTAAGGCTGACCTAGTTATCATAGAGGGCCCATAAACCTTCTTCCGAAAAGTCACTTCTCATTTGTTATATCATCTTGATCACTTATACAAGTGATTTATTATTTAGCCTATGGACACTATCAAAGTATTGGGCTCTCTTTCAACTTATGTTATGGTTATGGCTATGGATCTCTCCATCTATAGGATACTTGTTCCTTTTTATCTTGAAAACTAGTGTTGGTTCTACTTCTGTTTGTGCAAATTTAGAATTTATTAGATTAGGATTTTGATGGTTGGTTTCATTCAATCCTTTTTTATGGATCTAAACATGGTATCAAAGCCTCTGTGAAATTCTTGTACTCTATTCAATGCACCTAACCAAAATATATTTGACTAGAGGCATCGTCTTAAGGGTTGAAAATCTAGAGTTCTCAAATTTCTTTCTTTGTTTAAGTTTTCTTATGGTTTAAATCTAAGTCACCTCACACGAGGACACGGGACACACAGTACATGAGAATACAAATGTTCGACACAGACACGGCAACCCCCCAAATTAAGACACAAGGGACACGTTATATATATATATATTCAGATCCATTTTTTTGTAGAAACTAGAACATTTACAAATATTCAATAGAAATTACAATCAATACACACTACACGTTAACAAATCACAATGCATATGTCAATGATAGACCTAGCTGAAACACCCATTAGCGGAAAGCTATGTAGCCAGGGTACCTATACCCGTACTAGGTTCTTGGGTACTCGTAAGGTACGTCTCCTGTCGTACCCTGTCATACTCCATACTAGGTCCACGTACTCGAGACGCCATTATAAAAAAAGGGGTACTTATAGGAGAAACGGTACGTCGTACCTTGTGTTTGGGTACTTTATACCCGATGTTTGGGTACTCTAGGGATACGGATGACTTAGTAAAATGCAATCCATTGGGGAAAACATAATGACCCCCACCCAAATCTGAACTAATTTTTTAATAACTGCGTATGGAGTCTGGTTCAAGACTTATTCCAAACACTTTGCAATACTGTTCAAATTCCACTGAATATTGTCCAAATCTGGTAGATTGATGTTGTATTGATTTACAATTAATGTTTTTATGGTTTTGTGTTCAACACTCGTGGAACATAATTTGACTACCAAATGTGCACATAAAAAATATACATATGTATTTAATACTAAGAAATACACTCACATCAACGCAGGAATATATTTGGCAATTTGCAATTTTTTATTGTCTGTAACAGCAGCACAAATAGGTGTTTAAAATAAGATTTCATATGTACCTTCATGTCTGAGTTTGACTATCTATTACAACTGCATGGTACAATGATTTCTCAAATTTTAAGCAACTTCCAGTCTTCCAATTGATATCTACCAAGTCTGTGATTTATCAAATTTTATGTTTCAAATTTTTAATCTGAATGTTCATTGTTCAAATAATCATCGAATTTATAATTATGAATCATGATTCATAATTTATGAAAAAATATGAAATATGCATTTGTGATGTGACTGTGACACACACACACATATACAATACCCTTGACGTACCCAAGTACCATTTTTCAAAAAGTGACGTCCCTGTACCAGTACCCATCCCTTACCAAAGTTTCCTGGAAACTTAGACGGAAAGGTATAGGCCTCACTTCCAATTGAAACAAGAAAAAAAGGCTGGTGATTGGCTTCCCTCGGCCCCACTATTGGATGCTCACGATAGGCATAAGGAATCCAACCAAAATAGGACTATTTCTATTTGATTAGATTACATGGATGGAGGCCACCCTATTATTATCTTTTCCCATTACTAAACACCCTTTATATTTAGAATATGCCACTTAGATTGAATGTCATGGGTAGGAATAGAAATAAGGGGTAACCTCCCGTATGTGAAATGAATCCCCTTGTGATGTTGTTTGTGGAATATGCTCCCACATAATACTTATTGGTGTGCTCCCTGACTTGGTTTGAGAGGTTAAGAGCCAAACAATGTAATATGTAAATGTACATAGAAGAATAATAAAAATACATCACAACTAAGAGCCAAACAATGTAATATGTAAATATATATAGAATAATAATAAAAATACATCACAAAATGTAGATATAGACAGAGAAGGATGACAAACATGAGGGCTATAATTCCATCGGTGCAGTGGGTTCTCATAGACTCATAAAATTTCTCATTAAGTCATCAAAATAAAAATGTTCTATTACATAGATGTTGGAATCATATTTCTCATTAAGTCATCAAAATCAAAATGTATTACATAGATGTCGGAATGCCATTGTCAAATACAAAAAGGGGTAAATCAAGATGGAAAACCTTCTAATGCTCTTCACTTGCAAAAAAAACCCCTCTTAGAGCTCAATCATCATTGAAAAATGTGAATGAAGTAGGATAAAATTGTTTTTTTACAATTTTTTTGTTTGTTAGAATGTCATGTTTTAGGGAGCGGTGTCTTGATTTTGGGAAGTATCCTAACCCGGTGTCGGACACATCCAAAACAAGTGTCCAACAGCGTGTAAGGACGTGTCCATGTCCGACAGGGTGACACAAGACACGGTGGCCTATTTGGACATGTCCAGTATCATAGGTTTAAACCCTTTGTCAAGGACTCACTTCAATAGTTGATTTGGAGTATTGTTACGAGTGGAAATCACATACAAGGTGTTGAACCTTTTCCTTTCAAATCATCCCTTATTTCAAGGTTTTCTCTAGTGTTGTTTATTGTTGCTTTTTTTGTGGAGTTAAATCAAGAGCTAAAGGTAACTAATATCATGCCATGTTCACCCTATACCAATATTTCTTTTAGAGCTTCTTTTTCCTTTTTATGCTATTCTTCGCCAAATATGGCATTGTTGTTGATAGCCTTATTTGCTGGCTAGATGGTACTATTTTTTACAAATATGGATGCTGATTTTGGACTGATTTTATGCTATTCACATTTTTTCCACTAGAGGTGGACCTTTCATGGTGCTTTAATTGGATGGAGTAGGCCACCTTAGTTAAGGCTATTTAAGTATGTTTTATGCATCTACTTGCACAAGGTTGGAATGTACATTTTTCCCTATGATTACTTTGTTATGAGTTTGAGGGGTAAGGAATTTGCATGGATAGTTATTTAGATAATTCTGACAACCAAGGCATGAGGAGAGAATAGCAACACAAAGGATGACTCGCATGGGCTTAGAGTCATTGAGGGCACAAAGTCCTGCAGCTATATAGAGCCATGGGGAAGAAGATCCTCATGTGGATTGAGCTGGGGGGGGACTTGTGGTTGTATGTACATATGATCGTTCATGGGCATGGCTACTAACCATGGGTTCTAAATTTCTTTATCTAGAGGGAGATATATTTTTTTTGATAGGGCCTGAATATTTAAATTTGTTCCTCCTCTTGTAATGCATTTATCCATCCACAATCAAAAGGGTCCATATAGTTGGATAAAGCACAACCTTCCAAATCAATACAAGTATTTGGTCCAAGTAGAAGCATGATTCCAAACTGTTGCCCCTTAAACCTGCACTCGATGTGAAAAAGGTCCCAACCATAACATGAAATCACAAGGGAATGTAGGAAGGCTTCCCATTGTCACCGCAACTCCTCTTCCCCACTCTTTAGGTTGGCTCTATCACAAGAGGGGAATCCCTAGCCCAGGAATACAAAAAGATGTTACAAGGAAGCTCAACACGATTAAGAGGAAATATCTTTAGCAAAACAAAAATAGTAGACGGGAAGTTATAAAAAAAAGGATGATGGGAGGATCAAGACTAGTGTCAAATCCATTGGACAAGTAGAGTCAAATGATAACAATAGGAGGGTGTTTTCCTATGTGATTATGTAGGTCAAATGAATACCATCCCCAAAAATATGGTGTAAGTAAAGAAATAAAGTCCATAGGTACCATGCTGCAGACATCAACCATTGTGATGAAAATCACAAGTGTAACCCTCATACAATATGAGGGATAACGCAACCTTCTCAACCATATATGGAGATGAAGGGATTCAACTTGCAATTTAAGAAAATCCCAGATGTAATCTGTAATTTGGACATGGTTTCAGGATTGAATGAATCCACAAGAAATTTAAAAATTGATGCAGTATAGAAAGAATGCAGATAGCATGTATTTATGATGTCATTTAGGGCTTATCATTGCATGTGCAACAATCCTAGTGTATGCTTTCCTTTATTAACAGCTAATTATTCTTATGGGGCTGAATCCATTAATCTGAACTTGGAAATATCTGCCTTTCTAGCTGTAAAACATCTTGGCAAATCATACTAATGTTCTGTAAAATCCCAAATTGCATTATATATGTATATTTTCTCTCATATGACAAATTGAAATTCAAGGCATTGTTTCTCTGATAAATAAGGTTAGATTTTCTGCCCAATTCACCCAGCTCAGTTGTAATGATGTCAATATATTAACAGTTGACTATCGATGTATCAGATTCACAACCATAGATTTTCTATTACTTGCCTTAAGCAGCAGGCACAATGTTCCAACTTCAAAGATACAGAAAAGATTATTATTGCCATAAAACACTAATAACCAAAGACACCAAAAGAAAATCTTGCTAAGCATACTCTATTATGCCGTCCTTCACTGCTACCCATGTGTTTCCAGGGTTCATGTGGAGCATTTCCTGTATATCTGTCTCCCTCTCATGCCCTAACACACTTTTGTGGAGCTCTGAGCAAGCATGCACATCGGATTCTTCCATCATCTTCACCCTAAAGCCTGCACATTTCAATTCAAAGTTTGATATGAAACCAAAGGAAATAGCAAAATATGTTAGAAGTTCTGTTTTCATGAGTAAAAAACACAATCGGTGAAGATTCCATCCGGTAAATATGGCGTTCAGGTTTTAGGGTTAAAGCAGTTAACGATTACATTTAGGTAAAAAAGAGTAGTATTCTCAAATTGTCCAAGCCATAATATATAGAATTTCAATGTGAATTTTACCTGGTATGACAGATGCCTCAGTATATAATTTTTTGTCCATTGAACCTTCAAAGTAGCTAATACATTCAACAGGCTGAAACCCCAATTTTGCATATAGAGAGAAAGACTTTGTATTTGCTGCAATCTGGAGAATCAATCCATTGAGAATGTGACAAAGAAATTGTTAAACTGTAACTGAAATCTTTTCAGATAAATGTCCATTACAAGCAATCACTAAAATGCATTCTTAGTGTATTATTACATGTATCATCATCCGTGATAGAAAAATTGTATGCAAAATAAGCTGAAAACCAAATTAAACAAGGATTCTAAAATATTTTCAGAACTGTCTTGTAATGTGTTTGCAAAGATTATACTTTGATCCATTTGTATTAAATATCAAACAGAATCTGAACATAGAGCTGATGTGGTAATAATTTGAGGTCCTGTTACCAATGGAAACTGCAAGTCCAATTTGCATTTTCGGAACCACTCTTATCAGCAGCATTGCACCAGGATTTGTTGGGTTCTAGGTTACTTGAGAGCGGAAGCGAGAGCAAAAAGCAAAGTTTTCAAAGCTTCCGGTTTGGAAGCGTTTTATATATATATATATATATATATATATATATATATATATATATATATATTTTGAT
>LPNX010470321.1:45910-63698 GCA_001517045.1 Pseudotsuga menziesii | reverse complement strand
TTCAAAGAATGAAATAATACAAAGCTGTTAAAAGAATGCAAGGAAAAGGGTTAGAGATACATTACAGAAAGTGTCCCTTAGGACATTAAGTATTTATCTTTTTGAATAAAAACCTGATTTGTGGCTCGTTTGACCCTTTCTTGTTTCTTGTGACTTTGATAGTGCCTCACATCTTTGAAGATTTTCCAAAAGTCCACACTATCAAAAAACTGCTCATGCCATATTTTATTAACTTCCTTTATTTTGATTCCATCCTTTATATTTTCCGGGAGGCTAACAAAAATAACATGATCCTTTCCACTATATACACTGTCCACATTTTGAAAAAACACTGATTCATTCTGGCATGCCTCGACTGTCTTTTCTTCTAAAACATTCTGAAAATGATCTGACACTTTACTGACTTGAGGAGAACTTACTAAAGCCTTGGGTGGCTTATCCTTTTGGGCTGGAACCTTTACATTCTCTGCTACAGGAATTGATACCTTTACATTATTGATCCAATCCTCTAAATCTATACTCAAATTATTACTTGAAAATACACTTTGTTTAAGGGTAAGTTCATGGTCACATGTTCCTTCTACTTTGTCCATATTTCTAGTCATGCAAACCATGTCTTTTCTATCTTCTACTGATTCCAACAAATCCTCATTATTATCAAACACACATTCATGACCAACCATATTGACATGTTCTATTCTTTCTCTAGCTGCTAACTTTTTCTTTATAATGTGAAAGAAAATGGGACAAGTCCCTTCCTCATGTGAATTATCACAAGCCCTACAGTAAGGGATTACTGGATCATCAAACCAATTGTTTGCTTCCAAAGGCTCCGGAGGTCTTTCTTGTTCTTGATAAGGGGGTCCTTTAGGGAGACCCTTTTGCCATCTATCATTTGGCTTATGATTATTACCTTTATCTTTTTTCATGGCAACTATCTTATTATGCATAGCTGATAATTGATTAATATAGACTTCTTCCATTTGCTTAATCAATCGGGCGAGCTCTTTGATAGAGTCACCTTGGGGTTCCTGGTTTTCAACTTTCTTTACTTTATCTAACTCTGGAGGACTACCCTTTGAAAACCCAAGAACATTTGATTTCCCCGAAGCTTGCATACTCTTATCTATTTTAATAGCTTTGTCTTGTGCCTCCCTAACATTTGTAGGCTCTTTATCCATTAGTTGGTATCTCATTTCCCCTTCAAAAGCTTGAACGTAGAAAATTAAGATGGCCTTTTCAGGAGGCTTAATATCTTGAGGGAGACTCTTAACCAATTCATTAAATCTTCTGTTAAATCCTTCCACTGTTTCATTATCTTCCTTATGGCTAGAGTGCAAGGCAGTTAACAAGGAATGGTGATCCCTCTTATCTCCCCATTTATCATTAAAAGCTTCAATGATTCCCTTAAGGTCTTTAAACTTGTTATCATCCTGTTCCATAAACCAATCAATAGCCTCTTCCTCTAAGGACAAAACAAAGAGTTTCATCTTCACATCCTCATGGTTGTGTGCCATACACCATCTTGCAATACATAGATTGAAATTTCTGATGTGGGCTTTAGCACTTGTAACATTGTCTCCTTGAAAAGAAGGCAACTTATCTATAGCTTTCTTTGGAACTTCATAAGGGTAACCAACAATTTTAGAGAAATCACATGGTCTATAATAATTATTCATTGTTCAGGTTGGTTTACTTAGATAAACAACAAAGGCATATTAGAAATTGACTTCTTCTCCAAGACTTGTAAAGATTCTACAGGGAGCAAGTTTGTTTAACTTCCTTCTCAAGCCCTTTCAGGATCTAAGAGGGATTTAAGCAAACCAAAGGGCTCCAGGTAGAATACTTTACTATATATTTTGAAGTGGAGTCGCCACTTGGAAAACAAGTAAACTTCCAATATGGGTAAAAGAAAGGAAAAAAAATTTAAGGTTATTTCAAAAATTTTATTAACACTTTAAAAACGAATTAAATTGAAGAATTAAAGAATTATATCTAAAATTATTTAGTTAATGTCAAGACCAATGACAAAAGACTTGTCCCCGGCAACGGCGCCAAAGATGTTGCCGCCTAATTCACACTTTAAGGAACAGGAAAGTCACAACCTGCTATGTGTGTCCTTGGGGGCAAGCGAGAGCTGGGGACCACTGTCACCACAGTCTACCAACTCCTCTGTTTAGGCCAAATCCCAACAGAGCCAAGGGGGGTAGTCCCTACAGGAAACTAAGTTCCAGATTTATTAACTATTAGTTAAAGGAATCTTTTATTAAGACTGTGAAGCTAAGACTTTATACTATCTAAGGAATGACAAGCATCATGCAAATGCAAAGATTTCCTTTTAATGACAAGCAGACTTTGAGATAAATGAAGACTAGTGCCTATTAACAAATGGAGTCTGAGGATAAATTACAACTTTACAAATGATATTAAAATATAAGTTAATTAACCCACAGTTTAGGAGTTATCTCAATCAAACCAAGTTACAGTATGGACAAATGAATACTATGAACAATATAAACAATAATGAATGAGAAGTTAAGCAGTATAAACAATATCCACAGATTCTCAGATGTTATGAACAGATTGAATAAACGGAACAATTATTAAGTTATTACCCAAAAAAATGTAGAAACAAAGTGAATCAATTGTGTTACACAAGATCTACAGATTACTAAACCATGTGATTACTTAATCAAATGAATTAAAGATACCACCACAAGAGTTTGCGAAACTGAAAGGAAGTGCTTGTAACTGAAAAGTGAAAAGCTTGCAGTAAAAACCTTGAACAGCAAGGCAAGATAAATAGCAGTGACTTGTGTTTGTAGGACGTTTTGCAATGTCTCTTGTAAATTTTAATAAATTTTATTAAAGTTTTTCCTCTTGAAGTTTAATTTTCGAACCGGTGGTGTGACTATCCCAATCTGGTACTTCTCAAGTCAAAGAGGGAATGTTGGTGCGCTCAACAAAGTGGGAGCAAAGCCCACCCGTAGCTCCCAGGTCAAACCCCAATGGCCCGGTGCTCAACAAGGAGGATGTAGAATGCCTAGAGACCCCCCACGGTCTTCTACCCCAAGTCGTCTCCGAGTCACTATTTTTAATCAACAGGAAAAACAGATAGATGGATGCCTATTAAACTAAGACTCCTCTATCCCCTGTTGTATCTCGTGAATACCCCGAAGGGTGATAACCGAGTAGAGGAAGGGGGGCTAGTGAAGTTGTTGTTGGTTAATTTTAAGGGTAAATTTTAATCTTGGTGATTAACATGCAAGGTTAATTTTAAAATATCAACAAGATCAACCAAGCGGTATCCCTTATGGGAGATACTGGTACTTGATCTTGGACTGAAAAATAAAATGTGAGGGTTTGTAGCAGAAAAAAGAGTGTTATTTTAATTAAACTAAGCCCCCACTTCTCCTGCTTTTCATACCCAACTTGAAGTCCCTAAAGGGAGATGACAAGTGGATAGAGGATACACCGGATAGGTGGGTTGTATGATTACCCCTTTGACAGAAAATAAAACTTGAAAAGAAAATAGAATTAGCTAAAACAATAAACTAACCTCACATCAATCTTTGTAACAGAGATGATGGTCTGTAACAGAGATGGTGGGTGAACATAAAAAATAAAACTGATTATCTTAACCACACAACAATCTCTGTAACAGAGATGGTGGTCTGTCACAGAGATAGGTGGGTAAACAGAAAAATAACTTGCAATAAAATAAATCTAAGCAGCTATCTCTACACTACTCATATACAGATTTACAGTAGAGAATACCCCAAAGAGAACTTCTCTTTTGGGGTTTATAATGTTATAGAAGAGAGAGAAGAAGTGTAGTTTAGGGCTTCTTTTGAACCAAATTTTTCTGGTTTTTTTGGGCAATTTAGGGCAGCATAACCCTCTCTTTCTGTGCATAAACCTGCAAAAAACCAGCAACTTTACTTGCTGGAAATTACTGCAGAAAACTAAAACAGAAAGTTAGCATAAACTAGTGTAAAACTCAGAAAATTTACAGCAAAATCTGAACTTTAAAAAATGGAAAAAAACTGAAATTTTAATGGTTAAAAATGAATGTTTTAAGGCTGAAAATGACTTATAAACAGCAGATTTAAAATCTTATACTAATATATAATGGATGAAAGCCCTAAAACAAGGGTTATATTCACTATACAGTGAATAAAACCCAGTTTCAGGATAGGAAAAGAAAAATGGCCGAAAATGAAATTTTGAAAAAAGAAACCCTTAGGGGATGTCCTTGGCTTGGAAAACCTGTAAATAAACTTATGAAAGAGCTGCAAAATGTAAGCAAAGAGGTGAGTACCCAATAAATCTACCAAAATACTTTGATAAATCCTTATTAAATCACTCACAAATGGAAGCAGAAATACTTCTACTTACAAATCCCTCGACAAAATACTTTGTGGAGAGCTATCTAAGCTAATACAAATGCAAATCAAATAAGTACATATGCAAGTTACCTCACCAAAAGATGCATAAAATGTAGAATGATGGCACAATATCCCTCCAAAGCTTTCTTCTATTATAGCCCAACTAGGGCAAGATTCAATACAAAAAAAATAGCATGAGGCTTGGGCCAAATGCTTGAAAGAATATGAGAGGAGAATGGGGAAAGATTTCAGCAGCATAACAATAGCATAAGAGATGTTTTCAATGAAGAATTGAGACCCTCATTATATAGTTGAGGAGCAACCCCAACCCCTTGAAGATCAATGGCCAAGATTAGATCTAGATCTACATTAGATCTCCACCACTAGATCTAGGTATTTGACTTTGTAAGCCATCCACCAATCATAAGCAAGAGTGCCTTTTCAAATCAATGGTCAAAAAAATAGATCCTTGTCACAATAAAACTTAACCCTTAGATCTAGGGTTTCCATGACTCAAGTGGGGGCCCCCTTTTGACTCAAATTTTAATTTTATTGTTTTAGTTTTTTATTGTTTTTATTTTTTATCTTTTAGTTTTTATCTTTTTTTTTAAAATTTCTATCTTTTTATTCTTTTACTTTTTATCTTTTATTCTAAATCTTCTTTTATCTTTTAATTTTTTAATCTTTTAATTTTTTATTTTTTATTTTTATCTTTTTTATTTTTTTAATCTTTTAATTTTATTTTCAAGTTTTAATCTTATATATTTTTTATTTTTATCTTTTTATTTTTTAATCTTTTATTTTCTATTTTTATTTTTTAATTTTAATTTTATCTTTAATTTTATTTTTTATTTGGGGATTTCTTTGACTCAAATTTTAATTTTATTATTATTATTATTATTTTTTAATTTTTAATTTTTAATTTTTTAATCTTTTACTTTAAATATTTTATTTTTTTATCTTTTATTAAGACAAGAGGGGCACCCCACTTGGGAAATCTTCAGACATTTATTTTGACCATGGGGGGTTTATTTAAATGAAATTTTGGCTATGCTTAGCCACCCCCCAAACTTAATTACCATGGCCTTATTTGATTTTTTCCTTCAAAATCAAATAATTTAATTTTTCATCTTTGGAAATTAGATTAATTTCCTAGGAAAAAATACCTTGTCTTAACCAAAAATGGTCTATCTCCTCAACCCCTTATCAGGATGACATGGGACTCGAAGCAGTGGCTTAGGGGGTTTCATATCAATTTACCTTGCATTCATAGCCCCTATTACAAAGTGCCAGTGCTTGAGCAATTACATTATTACATCAAAACCTAGTTAATTAACCACCGAGGGGTGAAATTAATTAACTAGAAAAAATACAACAACATAACGAAACTCCGCAAGACTCTATATAAATGTCTAGCATGGTCATGAATAACATTTTGAAGCCTTAGCCACCTCATGGACTTGACTGTTAGAACGCCCGTCACCACTTTGGAGGATTTTGAGTGAAAAACCTAACCAATTAAAATCGTTTAAATAAGACGATTAATTGTAAAGGGAAAAAACACTCGATGAGGGAACTTCCCTAACAACCAGTTCCATGGTGTGGCATCCATATCATATGACCCATACTAGGACATAAAATTATATTAATTTTCCCATGCAGGGGAGCGGACATTTTGTTTTACAAAGGGGCAATTGCCCTGCAGAAGTAAATAAATCCTCAGATTTTTCCAAAGTACAAACTGCACATAATGTACATCTTCAATGTACATGAGGTTGCCACCTAGTTGAAATAGGTGGGCAACAGTGTGGTGTTCTTCTGTGTTATGATTCTTGTTGAGTTAAATGCTATGATATGTGAATGATGTGAAATGATTATGAGATTAGTAGAACATTGAAATGATGAATTAGTAGTTAAGTATGACAGGTCAAGAAAAGTTGTAAAAATTGTTTTACATTGATTCACCCCCCCCTCTCAGTGTCTACAGAGGAGGCCTCTGCTCATGGTTTGGATTCTTTTTCTGCCATGTTTGTCTTGCAGGGAAAGTTCTAGGAGGTGGCAAAGGTTGAGTTCTTTCAACAGTTATGATCTTATTCTGAACCTCCTTAATCTGTGCTAAGCATTTCCTTTCCATTTCTTGTATTTTCTCAGTCAGGTCTATGAGCTTCTTCTCATAAGCTTCGTTTGACGGCTCCTTCCCTTTAGGTTCAACATTTTTAAGAGGAACGGATGACCTAGAGTAACCTTGTAACCTTGGATGTTTGACTCTCCTAAAGACTGCATATTCTTATCAATTTTGACGGCCAAACCCTGAGCTAGAAGTAAAGTAGTCGGCTCCTTGTCTCTAATCTGGTACTGGATCTTGCCACTTAATACTTCAATGTAATAATCCAAAACATAAGCTGCAGGAGGAGAATAAGTGGCAGGGATGGAATTTTCCAACTCAGTGAACCAATTATTGAACTCATCCATTGTTTCAGTTTCAGATTTCTTCATGCTAGTCAAAGCTGCTACTAGATGTCTAGGTTCTTTTTTACTGCCAAACTTTCCAAGGAAAGCAGTCTTGAAATCCGCTATGGTAGTAAAATAATTGTTTGGCAAATTATCATACCAGTTTCCAGCCTTGCCATCCAAAGACAAAGCAAACAAGGTCATGTATACATCTTCATGTTTATCAGCACCCCTAACATAAGACCCGCAGTGCTTGGAGAAATTTCTGAGATGTTGCTTAGTAGAGACAAAGGCATCAGTGCCATTATAGGTCATAAGTTTGTCGATAGCCTTTTCAGGAATGTCATGAGGTTGACCTGCTATCTGAGTAAAGTTGAGTTGAGTAAAGAACTCACCCATTGTGTCAAGGAAACAGTTATTGTTTTGCAAATTTTCTAAGTTTTCTTGAAATAAAAGGTGGATGTCTGAAACAGACTCAGATCCAAGTTCTGCAAGGATCCTACGAAAAGCTAGTTTGTTCAGTCTCCTCCTATAGACTTTTTCAGGGTCAGGGATGAAATTGAACAAACCTTCAGAGTTTCTTCTAGTGGAATACCTTGAGGTGTTAACTGACAGTGGAGTTGCCAGGTGGACTTAAGTCTAATTTCGGAGAGTGATTGGACTAAAAATCTACCAAAAAAAGGAGAAAAGGTAAAAAACTAAAAGAAACAAAGGTCGTCCAAGAACAAAAAGATTTGTCCCTGGCAACGGCGCCAAAAGATGTTGTTCGCCGATTGCACACCAGCAGCAGAAATCTAATGAAAGCTGTCTCCTCACTTAGGAAAGTGGGAGAGTTGTGACCTTCGGGGCAAGCACAGAGCTAGGTACTGTCACCTACTCTTAGCTCCTCCGTTTAGGCTAACTCCTAACGAAGCCAAGGGGGGTAGTCCCTACAAAAGAGTTTCTATGGCTCTTAAGTTGTTATAGTGTTCTTAAAGGTTGCGGATGCGGATGGGTGTTATTTAGGAGTTATTATGATTTGAAGATGTTTACTTTATTATGAATATGACACAAAATCAAAAGCAATCCACGTTGCTAACAAGAGATTAAAAGATAAGTATAAATTCCATACTTTTGATTAAGCATTCAGAGATAGCAATTATAATGAACCACAGACAATTGATCAATATAAGATAATTGTGCAGATTTAATCAAGGACCAGTGCCTTATGGAGTCAATGATATTGAAATGCGCAAATAAAATAATAAGTCTAGGAATCCAACTAGTGAGTATTAGATTGTGCGAATGCTTTTGGTAGGTTTTAAGGATTTTATGTGCTCTTGATTTAGGTGTCAATGAAGGTTTGTCAAAAGCCGGGAGAATATTCTAAGTTCCTTTCGTTGAAGACATGTCAGGCCCGCCCAGTATCCTAGGCTGCTATCGCAAAGATTGACCAGCTAGCTGAGAAACTTAAACAGTAGGATTTCGACGCCTCTACTAGGAAGTACTTTGGAAGATTCCCTACAACGCTGGTGTGGTGGTTATGGGGTGTTAAGTTTTATTAAGTTACTCTTGCAGGGTTAAAGATCCAGTGCCGTTTCTGGGTACTCCGATCTGAGATTGGTTAGAGCATACTTCGGCAAGGAGGGGAGGGAGTTAATTAATTAAAAGAGTGTGTGTTGCAAGTTTTATTAAAGCAGATTAATTAAAACTCTCCGATAGAGAGCGCTCTTGACCTTGTCTTATGGCAAAGGTTCAAGAGACTTAGCTAATCTAAATGCCTAATGCAAGGATGTGCAAATTTAATAATGCTCTCCGATAGAGAGTGCTCTTGACTTGTGTTACTGCAAGTTCAAGAGTCTTATTTAATTAATTAAACTAGCAAACAGTAGAATGTATGAAAATAAAAGAAAGTCAGTTAAACAAACTCTCCGACAGAGAGCACTCTTGATCCACCTTATGGTGAGATTCAAGAGATTTTGGTTCTTTTTAAGA
The DNA here is from genome assembly GCA_001517045.1 of Pseudotsuga menziesii. Classification (NCBI taxonomy): domain Eukaryota; kingdom Viridiplantae; phylum Streptophyta; class Pinopsida; order Pinales; family Pinaceae; genus Pseudotsuga; species Pseudotsuga menziesii. The sequence goes on along the minus strand of LPNX010470321.1, from coordinate 54,885 downwards.
TTAACAATTATAGAGAAAGATACACCACAATGCAATTAATAAAATCCAATGTAGCAATTAGTAGTTATACTTAATGAACAACTAGCAATTAGTGGAAATGAAAACTAAGTCTAATTAAGAGAACTAAGCTAAGTGCTTTAAGTTAAAACTACACTAAGAAAGATGAAAAGGAACACAAGACACACTTCCCCCAAATAGGGGAAGTAGAAAAGATGGGAGGCTTGCTCCCACTAGCCTTTTTTAATAATTTTTTACAATGCTTTGTTATGCTCAGCGTCTTCTTGAATGAGTAGATGGTGAGAAAGAAAAGAAAGAGGAGGGAGATGTTTCGGTCTTTTTGCTCTTGCTTGCTTTTAGCTTTTGGGCTCTCCTTTACCTGCCTGAAACTAAGAGCTTTGAACACAAACTCGTTATGGTGTTAGTTCATAAACACAAATTGAAACTAGATCTACAAACTTAGTAACAAAAACTACTCAACCCTTACCAAAACCGGAAGAAGAAAAAGATGAGTAAAAGGCTAAGGAAAGAGAAGTGAAAAAGGGGTGAAAAGAGGACGAAAGAAGGTCAAACTTTGAAAGATGAATAAAAATGAAGAAAAACATTCAAACCTGTGGCTTTTCTTGATGACGCTTGGATTCCTTGAAGCTTTGAAAATTCTGGAAGTTGTCTTGACTTCAAGAGGAGAGGATGCACCTGAACTCGAACTCCTACTTGATTGGTTTAAGTGATATGCACAAATTCAATTCAAACACTTGCCAAAAGATGGATTAGATCATGTATGTTTTACCAATTGAAATGTTAAAGAGCATATCATAGAACTGAATAACCAATGCTATTTTCAATTTCTAAGAGTGAAACCATAAACAATTAAATTGAAACTTCAAATAATTGATCTTACGTGCTTACAGAAGCCTTCTAAAGCATGAATCATTAACCAACATTTAGTATGAAGGGAGAGAATTGAAACATTATCACCTCATTCGCCAAGCATTCATCCACATTTAACAAACCATATGAGCCTCCAAAGCCTTAAAATTTATTCCACGGTTGCATAAAGCAACAAGCATTTACATAGTTTGGACAGAGTTTCTCTACACAAAAATCCATCCGAATCGAGCTAAAGAAGCCTCTATTTATACAATGAATGAAGATCAAAACCTTAAAAGCAAAAAATCTTGACCTAACCGGCTTGGCACCTAGTTGGGAGTCCAAACCTAAAGATGAAGAGCTAAGAGTGAGAGGAGGTCTCCACCTAGGCAAGGTGCCCCCACTTCAACCCTAATCACTGCAAACAAGCCATTATTGAGCCCACACGTGTGGATGACGCCCTCATGATGAAGAGGGGCGTGAATGAGGAAGAGAGGCGTGAGCTTGGAAGGTGAAAGCGCCTCTTAGGTATGGAGGAGCCACTGCTAGGTCTGGAGGAGCCTACTGCTGTCAGATCATAATGTTATCATCAGTTCCTGCCTTGATCAAATCATCAAACCAATGAGTGCTCTCCATCTCATCCAATTCGGGAGTTTAGTTGGAGATGACAAGTCTGTTAACTGAATATATCTTTATTGCTCACTGAATGCTAACTGAAGCTTAGTTATGATAACTCCAATCATCATAAATGCCCATTGAGATGTCATTTAGTCTTTTATTTCACTGAATTTGGATTACTTTGGAGAGTTTTGGATTTTCTCCAAAATAATCATTTTTTAATAAAAACTCCATTTTTTCCCCTAAAATGACTTTTTTGAGAAAATGTGCATTATGTGTTCGATTGATGATTTGAAAGTTGGATCTGACTGGCTGGCCGATCAAGAATGATTTTTGGCTTAAGGTTAGAGCCTTCAATCATTGAAAACGGGGTCCAGATGACTAACTTATTACAAACGAGATTTTTCCAATTAATTTATGGAAAAATTAATAAAAAAACTTAATTAAAAAATTAAAAAATTAAAAAATAATTTTTAACCCATCTAGAAAATTTTTTTCGGAAAAGTTTTAAAGGTCCTATTGACTTGGGGCATGACCATGCTTTATTCTAACAATGCCTAGTAGGTTTATATATACTCAGTTGGGCTCAAATATCCCCCAAAGGCCCAGAATTCAAAATCGGGCATTCCAGCTTTGGAGGAAGCGGGAGAAAACCTCGTCAATTATACTCGGCTATATACAAAACATAATTGTCAAGGGCAAAAAACTCCCTGGAATACCTTAGTTGAGATTCTACGTCTCAGGAGACCGAACCACTCAAAACACCCTACTAGCACATTTTATTACAAACCTCGCGGGGCCATGGTCAAAATTATTCAAATAAAAAACTGACTAGCCAAAACTGGCTAGACATAAAGACGGATCAACTAATACACTGGAATCAAACACTGGTCATGTTTGTCAACCGGCGGCTCCTCAGGTAACCCAACTATGGTACAAATAAGTGGATAACACAGAGATTGCACATGGGAGGAAGATAGCACTTAGACGGTATTTCAGGATAGTGACATGCTTGAGGAGGCGGATGAGGGCTTTGTAGATTTTTCCACTGGCACTGGGAGATTTGGAGGCTATGATGTGCTTTAGAGATAGGGGGGTCAGAAACCCTATGCTTGGTGGGCAACTCATGGGGCAACATCCCCTATTCTACAGAAGTTAGCCTTGAGGATCATCTCTCAAGTTACATCATCCTCTTGTTGTGAGAGGAATTGGAGCACATATGGGAACTTGTACAGTGTGAAGAAGAGCAGGCTTGAGTAGTCCAGGGCAAAGTCAATGGTGTATGTGCACTCCAACCTTCGTCTTATTTACAGGAAGAGGGAGGAGTGGGTGAAGGAAAAGACAAAGATGTGGGATGTTTTTCTTGATGATATGGGTTTGGACAGCAGTACTGAGTTGGCATTAGCCAACATGGATCTTAATGATCCAGTGCTAGAGCCGGTCACTTTTGATGATAGTGATCGTATAGAGGGGTCATCCTCCACAGCAGCAGATGCAGATCGTCAGATGGGCAGAGAGGAGGAGGAGGGGGAGGAGGATGAGGATTGGGGCAGGGGCAGTGATGAGTATGTTGATGTTGATTCAGGCATGGAGGAGGACTACTGACATATGGGATTCTCCCATCTTGATCTACCCCTTTTTGTATTTACTATTAAACTTTAGTCTATTTGGCATTTGCTAGTGCCCAGTGGCATTCCAACATATATGTATACATTTTGATTTTGATGACTTAATGAGAGATATGGTTCTGACATGCATCTATGTGTCTCATTGTGATTTGTGAATGACAAATGTGTTGTGAATCGTGACTTGTGAATGACAAATGTGTAATCATTAATGTGTTTTTAATATTTATTCTAATTTCTATTGAATATTTGTAAATGTTCCAGTTTCTAAAGATTTTTGGATCCATATGTCTATATTTTTAAATTTTAATATGTTTTAAAAATATATATATATATGTATATAAAACGTATCCTACATGTTCTAATTACGGGGGTCACCGTGTCCGTGTTGGACTCTCGTATTTTCGTGTCCTTCGTGTTCCGTGTCCCCGTGTTAGGTGACTTAGCTTAAAAGCATAGCTAATCGCAGCTTTCATCCGAGACATATTCAACTTTATAGGGTCAAGAATATTTGGATATAGCATATATTTAACCATTGCTTTTTCGACCTTTTCTTATACCCTTCAAGGGGTATTTTAGCATTTCATTGCTCTTGCCCCTTTTCACATATGTTAAGAAACACAGTTTTAGCATTTTCATTTTCCATGGGCGCATATAAACATTTCCAATACAGGTAGTACATGAGCTTTCAGTTTTACCCAACAACATCTCAAGTGACTAGGGGGAGTTCTGTACAGTGCCAAAATCAGGACGACTGACCAGAATGATTTAGGCATATAATCCAACTCTCCAAAGGCAAGTTCTGTCACCAACTCAAAGCCGAGACACAATATAAACAGGGAGGTTTGTCAAACAAAGGTTCTAGTGGGGAAAGGTCCTCCATGCCACAAGTCAAGTAGTAAGTCGGGTTAAAAACAAAACTGGAAGGTAATGGATGGGCGGAGACAGTGAAAGATGAAGCCAACACTAGTAAGCCAAAACAATGGTGGGAATGACTACCTCTATTCTCCTTAAGGAGGGTGAAACCAATGAGTATATATCAGGAACTTCCAAGTCTAATAGGGACATCAATACTTAATACAAATACATCCAAGTCCATATAATTATGACCGCCAGATGATGACACTACATGTTAATACATGTCACAAAGATGAGTATAAGCGCAGTGATAACCATAACACAATATAATACAAGCTGAGTCATAATCATGCATATAATCCATCTGAACCATCATTTTTCAAATGAGAAAGTGCTGATATAAAATTGGGCATCAATAACTGCTTTGTAATGACTAAATGGCTACATCGCTCCTCAAATCTGAGTGTCCTGAGACTCAGTCCTGACATGTGAGAGTACAATAGTCCACAAATAAAATAATGATCCGTCAAAACTGCTCATCTCAGCATCTCATATGTAAGAGATCTCGCTGAAAACTGTACTGTATCTGAAAAATAGAATATGGTAGCTCGACTACTATATATGTGATAACAAGATGAGAGGCTAATTGGAGATTGCAAATCCAACCTTGCAGTGGAGTTTGAGATGAAGGACCTTGGGTTGATGCATTACTTTTTGGGCTTGGAGGTTTGGTAGAAGTATGCAGTAGAGATCTTGAAGAGATTCAGGATGGAGGACTGCAAGCCTATGACCATACCTCTAATCTCCAACTGGAGGAAGATTGATGCATCGGGGTCAGACAAATTTGATCCTTCCTTGTATCGTCAGCTTATCGGATCGCTATGTGTGTGGTGGACCCTCGGAGAGTGCATTGGACGACTGCGAAGCACATACTTTGCTACATCAGAGGTACCGTGGAGTATGGATTGGTTTATGAGTGCAGGGGGAGTGTACAGTTAGCAAGATTCACAGATGCTGATTGGGCAGGATGTGTAGAGGACCGAAAGAGTACTTCAAGTTGTTGTTTCAACATTGGATCAGAGGTTGTATCTTGGTTCAGCAGGAAGCAGAAGTCAGTTGCATTGAGCTCAACAGAGGTTGAGTACATGGCAGCTAGCATCACTGCTTGTGAGGGTATGTGGTTGAGGATGTTACTTGCGGGGTTGTTCGAGTGTGAGGTAGACGCTACAATAGTTCACTGTGATAGTCAGAGTGGCATCAGGCTATCTGAGAATCCAACGTTCCATGACCAGAGGAAACACAGACATTAGGTACCACTTCTTGAGAGATTGTGTTCAGAGAGACCATTCGGCTGGAGTACATACAGACATATGAGCAGGTGGCGGACATTTTCACGAAGGCACTTTGTAGACATAATTTTGTGAAGTTCAAGGATAAGTTGGGGTTGCGATCGAATCCCTTCATCATTGAGAGGGAGTGTTACACTAGCAGCAACAAGGAACGTCTTCCTGCATGCAAAAGAAATAAATTAGGAAACCGGTTGTATTTAATTTACTTTTCCTAAGTTTATGTTGGAAAATGAATTAAAGTGATCTAAATTAACTTTAGTGAAACACTAGTTAAAGTCTTAGTGATATTAGGGTTTTTGCTTTACCTAAAGTTATAAAAGAGAGATCAATTAGTGGAGAGGACACACACACTTGTATTCCGATAGAGACAGGATACAGACAGGGAGAGAAAGTTAGATAATGGATTTAGCTTGGAAGACGAAAAAGCGAGCAGTAGGATCAACGAGCTTCGTACAGTTGGGCCTTACACTCACGCAGGAGGGTGCTGAGGTTTAGTTGGGGTTTTTCCCAGTGATTTTGCCGTGATTTGCCAGGTTTGGGTGAATTTGTAGTATTGTATGTTGAAATATTGTAACTTCAAAGAATATTCTATATTTATTTTTTGTGGTCCCCGATGTTCCTACTGGGAGAATCACTTGTATTTCTTTATACCCCGATGTTTCTAATTGGGAGAACTAATAAGAGTCATGAGGAAGTCCCCTCCGGTGTAAGTCGGGTCATTAGTACCCTAGTTGTGGTTACTCAAGCCTACAAGATTAAATTAGGATTATTCGAGCCTACATAACTGAATTAATTATTAAGTGAACGAAAGAATATAAATAGAGGTGAGGTGCTTCTCATTTGAACACACTCACACTCACTTGTGTAGCACATGAGAGAGAGAGAGAGAAAGAGCTGAAGCAGGAGAAGGAGGAGGATCAGTCTTTTGAGTTTTACCTTTTATCTTTTGGGGCATCTATATTGAGGAAGCTTTTGCTGGGTTTTTGCCATTAGGGTTTCCCTAGGATAAATCTGTGTGTTCTTTTTGTGTGGTTGTGCTTGTCTATCTTTTTGTGATTTTTTGGCTTATGGTTATGCTGTTATGATGCTAAATGTTTTAAGATCTGATATAACCATTAAAATTCAACATGGTATCAAAGCCACCATAAAAGAAGACACTGTGCATCTGCAGACGCTAGGGCTTCTTACTTTTTGGGTCTCTCTCCACAATCCATCAGCAAAAGAAGGCTAGGTTGACTCTCCATTGAAGGGCGCATCTTTCTGTCGAAGCAGAATTTGATTTCGGGCATTTTTAGTTTTTGCTGCGAGAAATTAGGGCTTTTTACAGAAGAGGAATTTTTGAGTGAGCCCAGCATAGGATTACCCTCCTCATAAAAATCAAAGTTTAGAGACCTGGGTTGAGATTTTTGGTTGGGTGAAACTCTGGGAAAGTCAAACCCTAGTTTGACCCCGGGCCTGAAAAACCCTAAAATACTGAAACTGATAGTTTTGGTAGATTCGCTATATCTCAAGATTGGAGAAGGCTCAGGTGCCGAAACTTTCACAGGTCGAAGATATTCTTTATGTACACTGTGTCCAAGTTTCAGACTCAGATTCGCTATATTCTAGGAGATATGATTCCTCCAAGTTAGGGTTCCAGCCTCTCCTAGGATTCATCCCTAAACAGGACACCTGGGGAGAATTGTTATATCTTGGGCTACGAAGGTCCAAATGAAATTTCGCAAGATGTTCCAGAAAGGGCACGGAATGTACTTTCCGTGGTAAGAATTTCAGACCCAGAAGATGAAACAGTGACATGTGGCAGTCTGTACAAGTTTGCTCTTCTGAACAGTCCTGAAATGAGCCACCTTGGGAAAAGGCGCATAAGTTCCAATTGGTAAAGCCAATTCTGCTCTAACCTGCGGTGTTGGAAAGAGGACATGTGAGGCTACCTTAGTACAAAATTTCAGACACAGAGGAGCAGTAATTTCGGAGATACCGTAGAAACAATATCAGGCATTCTGCAGAAGAAACTGAAGAAAACTAGGGCATCAGATATTTTGCAATTCTGATCATAGTTTTGGGAAAATGAATATGCTGCTCAGCTCGTCTTCAGGAGGCACATCTTCCTATCCAATCAGATCTGAAAGATTCCAAGTTTTAAAATTTAGGGTTTCTCTGACAAACCGTAGATTAGCCAGATCCAGAACCAGGACGAACACCTCAATCTGGATTTCACTGGTTCTTGAAGAAAATGAATTAGACACCTACATAAGTGGAGAGGTTCCAGTTCCAAAGGGAGATGAGGCTAAAGCCTTACACAAGAAGAAACTCGACTCATAATAAGAGAAGAGAAAATGGGAGCAACTAAAGATCAAGTGCTCACGATTCAAAGAAGATCCCTCAAGCAATGAGGAATATGAAGAACTCAATTCTTGAAGAACCTCTTATCCATCTTATCATTTGGATAAGAAATGATGATGTCATGAATGAAGAAGATGATGAAGCAGAAGGATCAAGAAGGAGTCTACCCACAAAACAAATAAAAAATAAGTATTCAATTGTCATTTCATGATATCGTTTTATATTCAGTTAATGTATTATGCATGATAGAATGTTTGCATTAATGACATGCATGTGATGGGTAAGTAGCTCATGGTGCTATACAACTCTCCATTGCTACTTATCTAGAATGAAACCTCTAACATATTGGATTAGTGCACAATCTCAACGATGTCATGATGCGTAAGAATTTGTCGTTATGCATATGAAACTGTGTTGCATGGGTACCCATACCCAAGGGTCACACGTACCAGTACCGGGTACACGTACCGAGTACTTGGGTACGGTAATGGTACGTACCCGGCCGTACCCTCCCGTACGGTGAACAATGCTCCCATACCGGGTACGTGACAAAAAAAATTATGGTATGTTTGTGGTTTTTGGTACGACGTACCCTGATTTTTGGTACGTTTGAGGTATGGCCGGCATAAAAATTGAACAATCGTGTTTTTTTAATGTAAAAAAATACAATTATTTAATTAAAAATTTAAGTGCGGGCCTCACCCGTGACCCAACCGTATTTGTGGCATTCATTTATCAGTTTATAAGTTATAACTTATGTTTTTTATTTTGATTTTCAATGTTCATTATGCACAACGAGTGAGTGGTATCGGGTATCCACGGGCAGCGAGTTCTGGGCACAGCGAGTGGACAGCGGACAGTCCATTCTTCAGCAGACCATTAACAGACTTCGGGTTCGGCGGACAGTACATTCTTCAGCAGACCATTAACAGACTTCGGGTTCGGCGGGCAGTCCATTCTTCAGCAGTGGACAACAAATCGCAGTCTTCATTGTTCAAGGCTCAAGCAAATTACAGCCTGTAGAGGTTCTAAGTTCTAACTTCTGTGTTTTTAAGTTTCACTGTTCACTTTCAACTTTCAAGTTTCCATTGTCTAATTCCCACGGTGGTCAGGATCAAGGCTCAAGCAAATCGCATAGCATTGAGCTCTTGGAATTGTTTGAAGGTATTTTCCTATCTAGAGAGCTTGCTGACAGAGGACCTTAGTGATGTTGATGACATTGATGTTGAGGATGTTGATGACATGGCTTAAGGAAGCCAAATCTACTATTTTGTTCATTATTCAGTTTCACTGTTTTGAACTTTCTATCTCAAGT
>LPNX010470321.1:11696-45896 GCA_001517045.1 Pseudotsuga menziesii | reverse complement strand
GGGGAAGTCCCTACGGAAGACTAAGTTCCAGATTTATTAATTAATTACAAATTAAAGGGATCTTATTAAGGTGTGAGGCTAAGGTTTTGAGAGATGACAGTGAAACCAATGCAAGATGCAATATTTTAATGACAGTCAATCCTTTTAATATAACCAGTGCCTAAGTAATGGAGTCAGAGAATGCAACTTTCAATGGATGCAGTGTAAGTTAATTATCCCACAGGTTAAGTTATCTAGCAATGAGATGAAAAACAAACTATGAACAATATACACAGTTATGAAAGATTTATAAACAATATTATCAAGATAAATGAAAAATCATATAATCACAGTTGAGTAATATGAACAATATTGAGCAGTAATATTATGAAATAACTTGATGCTAACCAATGCTCAGATAAATAACAGAAAATGTAAACCAGTTGATTAATATCCACAAGTTAGACAATTACTAGTTTTGCTTTGCAGGTGCAACAACAACTGAAAGGAAACAAGTGCAATATTGGAGTGAAATGTTGCTGAAATGAAAATGTTATAGAACTGGTTTTGCAATGTCTCTTGGTTCGTTTTAGGTAAATTTTATTAAGGTTTTTCCTCTTGAAGTTTAGTTTTCGAACCAATGGTGTGACTACCCCAATCTAGTATTTCTCAAGTCAAAGAAGGAATGCTGGTGCGCTCAACAAAGTGGGAGCAAAGCCCACCCGTAGCTCCCAGGTCAAACCCCAATGCCCAGGTGCTCAACAAGGAGGACGTAGAACGCCTAGAGACCCCCCACGGTCTTCTACCCCAAGTAGCTTCTGAGGTCACTGTTTTTAGTCAACTGGAAAAATAGCAAGATGGATGCCTATTAATCTAAAACTCCTCTATCCCCTGTCGTATCTCGTGAGTACCCCGAAGGGTGATAACCGAGTAGAGGAACAGGGGCTAAATTCGTTGTTGGTTAATTTTAGGGGTAAATTTTAAGTCTTGGTGATTAGCATGCAAGGTTAATTTTATACTATCAACAAGATCAACCAAGCGGTATCCCTTATGGGAGATGCTGGTACTTGATCTTGGACTGAAAAGCAAAATGTGAAGGTTTGTAGCAGAAAAAGGAAGTTGTTCTAACTTAAACTAAGCCCCCACTTCTCCTGCTTTTCATACCCAACTTGAAGTCCCTAAAGGGAGATGACAAGTGGGACAGAGGATACACCGGATCAGTGGGTTGTATGGTTACTTTTTTGACAGAAAATAAAATTTTAACTTAACTACTTTGAAAGGAAAATGCAATTAGCTAAACAATGTCCTAACCGCATAACAATCTCTGTTACAGAGATGGTGGTCTGTAACAGAGATGGTGGGTAAACAAAAGTAAGAAAATTTATTAATCCTAACTGCACAACAATCTCTGTAACAGAGATGGTGGGTAAACAGAAATAAGACTTGCATAAAAATAAATCTAAGCAAACTAGTTATCTAGGCTACCTTTACACTACTCATACACAGATTTTACAGCCCTTTTGAAGCTTTAGAGAATACCCCAAAGAGAACTTCTCTTTTGGGGTTTACAATCTTATAGAAGAGAAGAGAAGAAATGTGGTTTTTGGCCCTTTTTTGGACCAAACTTTTCTGGGGTTTTTTTAAGCAAATTTGGGTAGCATAACCCCCTCTTCTGTGCATAAACCTGCAAAAAAACCAGCAACTTTACTTGCTGGAATTTACTGTAGAAAACTAAATCAGAAAGTTAGCACAGAAAAAATAAAAACCCAGAAATTTTATTAAAAAAAATCTGAACATGAAATTTTTGAAAAAATGAAGTTTTAATATTCAGAAAATGAACTTTTGGGCATCTAAATGATGTATTAACAGCAGATTTAAAACTCTATACTAATCTACAATGGAAGAAAGCCCTAAAACAAGGGTTTTATTCACTATACAATGAATAAAACCCAGTTTTAGGAGAGAAAAATAAATATGGACGAAAATGTAAATTTGAAGAGAAACCCTTGGAGAGATGTCCCTGGCTTGGAAAACCTGTAAATAAACTTATGAGAGAGCTGCAAAATGTAAGCAAAGAGGTGAGCACCCAATAAATTTACCAAAATACTTTGATAAATCTTATTAAAAACTCACAAATGGAAGCAAAAATACTTCTACTTACAAATCCCTCCACAAAATACTTTGTGGAGAGCTATCTAAGCTAATACAAATGCAAATCAAATAAATACACATGTAAGTTACCTCACCAAAAGATGCATGAAATGTAGAATGACAGCACAATATCCCTCGAAAGTATTTCCTTGATTATGGCCCAACTAGGGCAAGATTTGAATACAAGAAAGCCTCTAGGGCTTGAGCAAAATAGCTAGGGCACAATGTAGAAGAAGAGAAGAGAGGAAATATTTCTGCAGCATAACAATAGCATGAGAGAAGTTGTGAGGGAATGAGACCCTCATTATATAGTTGAGGAACAACCCCAACCCCTTGAAGATCAATGGCCAAGATTAGATCTAGATTTAGATTAGATCTCCACCACTAGATCTAGGTTTTTGACTTTGCACCCCTCTTAACCAATCAAATAGCCTAAATCCTTCTCAATCCATGGCATTGAGTGCTTGATCCATGCCTCAGCCATTCTACACCCTTAGATCTAAGGTTTTGACCAAGACGCCCTCTTGAGATTACTTTTGTGGGCCCAAGAGCTAGGCGCCTCCTCCAAATGTAACGCCCTCCTCTAAGTGTAGCGCCCTCCTCCATATGTGGCGCCCTCCTCCATATGTGGCGTCTCCTCTATATGCTAGCGCCCCCTCTAATTTGGTAGCGCCTCCCTTATATTGTGGCTTTACCCTTGGACTAAGCCAATAAAATGGCTGGCCGCCACCTCTTAATGTTGGCCTCTTTCATGTGACGCCTCCCTAAACCTAGGGTTTGGCTACTTAATAATTAGTTGGGCCACTTCTTAATGTAGCGCCCTCCTCTATACATAGGGCTTGGACCATGCTAAAATAAATATCTAACCTTTAGACCTAGGCTAAATAAATATTTCACCTTAGATTTAATTTTGAAAATTAAATTTTAAAATTTCCCAATTTTTTTACTTAAGAAAATTTAAAAATAATTTCAAAAATTAATATCTTGGCCATGGGGGGGTGGAAAAATTTGAAATAAATTTTCCTAGACTTAGCAACCACCAAACAAAATTACCATGGCATTATTTGATTTTTTATTTTAAAATCAAACAATATGATTTTTTTACTTAGGGAAGTTAATTAATTCCCTAGGGGAGATAGACCCCTCCTGACCAAAATTGGTCCATCTCTTCAACCCCTTATCAGAATGACATGGGACTCGAAGCAGTGGCTTAGGGGGTTTCATAGCAATTTACCTTGCATTCATAGCCCCTATTACAAAGTGCCAGTGCTTGAACAATTACATTATTACATCAAAATTTAGTTAATTAACCACCAAGGGGTGAAATTAATTAACTAGAAAAATAAATAAAAATACAACAACATAACGAAACTCCGCAAAACTCTATACAAATGTCTAGCATGGTCACGAATAACATTTTGAATCCTTAGCCACCCCATGGACTTGACTGTTAGAACGACCGTCACCACTTTGGAGGATTTTGAGTGAAAAACCTAACCAATTAAAATCGTTTAAAGAACAAGGTTAATTGGAAGGGGAAAAAACACTTGATGAGGGGACTTCCTTAACAACCAGTTCCATGGTGTGGCGTCCATATCATATGACCCACACGAGCACATAGAATTACATTAATTTTTCCACGCAAGGGAGCGGACATTTCGTTTTACAAAGGGGCAATTGCCCTGCAGAAGTGAAAAATCCTCAGATTTTTCCAAGGTACAATTTGTACAATTATGTACATCTTAATGTACATGAAGTTGCCACCTAGTCGAAATAGGTGGGCAACAGATTCTAACCATGCAACTTGTGCATTTGACTTGTAGGAAAGGTCCTGTACAACCGCCTACAAGAAAAGAAGGATGAGACTTGTTTTGAAGAACAAGTGATGACAATTCAAGATTCACTCCAATAAACATGAATCTGAAGCTCCCAGGGTCAGAGACACCATGACGAAAGAAAGAGCTTCAGAGAGCGGTAGATCCACCTTGAAAGATGAAGACCTTGGGTACGAGAGATAACTCAAGATGAAGAAAAGTATGGCGAGACTTCCAAGAGGCCTCGGACACACTCTAGTTGTGTAACAAGGTTGGGTAACATCATTGATGCTAACCTTTCCGGCTATGAAAGAAGCTATGATCAAAGAGTAATAGTTGATCATGACGAATGATGTCTACAATATGGTTTCGAGACCTGAAGGGAAGTCCGTAGTGTCTTCCATATGGATTTACAAGAACAAGTGTACAAAGCAAGGTTCGTGGTTTGCCTCAGAAAGAATAGACTATGGCATGATATACTCTATTGACTAGACACACTTTTCCAGTAGAGGTATATATTGAGCAGAGAACCATCTATACATAATATGCTTTGTGCGAGATCAGAAGGCACCCATAGAAAAGCACATCTAGGAGCTTGACAGATCACCTAGAGTGATGAATATTTTAACCTTTGCTACAAGGCTGAAGATGGAAACCTACAGAAGACAACAAGCTCATAGATGGGTGCATGAGGAAATTTTCGACAAAGTTCAAGATAAAGGGATCTTGGCAAATTGAGATAGGTACATAGTAGCAGAGAATGCTACCTGTCACTTCAGTACAAAATGAAGAGAGAAGATGATGCTCCGTTTCAGGGGGAGTGACTACAGAAGATCTCTAAGTTCGACATGGTACGACATGGTGGACAGCGTCCTGAGAGATCGAGACTTTACCAAGAGTAAAGTGGGTTCAAACCTTCAAGGTTGAATGCGGAAGACTAGGATATGTTGATGACCTAACAGAATGATGGAAGAATACCAGAATGATGTTTGGGATATAGTAACTAAACTGGAAAGCAAGAGTGTGGTATCTTCCAAGTGGAATGGCAAGATTTGTGGCTAGAAGATTCTCTCAGAGAAAGAAAATTATTTATGAAGAGACACTTGATCCAGGAAGCAAGATACACTTCCTTCAGAACTATCATGGTACTTGCTTCCATGATGAAGTGGAACTTACACTAGATGGATGTAAAGGCGACCTTCCTGAATGGTGTGATTGAAGAAGAAGTATACATAGAACAACCACAAGGATTTGAAGTTGAAGACAGATGAACTCATGTATGAAAGTTGAAGAAGGCCCTATATGGCCTGAAGCAAGCTCCTCGAACTTGGTATGGAAGGATAGATAGTTTCCTGACGAAAGTTGATCCTAACCTTTACTTCAAGGTTATAGAAGATGAACCTATCATACTATTACTGTATGTGGATAATCTATTTCTGACAGGGAATGAGAAACAGATTGTAGAATGTAATAAGAAGCTCGCTGAAGAATTTGAGATGAAAGACCTCGGTCTAATGCATTATTTCCTAGGCCTAGAAGTATGGCAGAACTCAGAAGGAATCTTTCTCAATCAGGGAAAGTATGCAGTGGAAGTTTTTGAAAATATTTGATATGTTGGAATGAAAATGCATGGCCACACCCATGGATTCCAACCAGAAGTTGTTAGCCGATGACTCATCAGAGTTAGTGGATGTGACTCAATACAGACAGATTATTGGGTCGTTGATGTATCCAACAAATACCAAACCAGACATTTGTTTTGCTGTGAACACCTTGAGTCAATATCTGGTTCAACCTAGACGGGTTCACCTGATAGCTGCAAGGCATGTGATGAGATATATGAAAGGGACTATAGACTTTGATCTATACTATGATGGAAACCATGCTTACAGATTGTATGGCTATACAGATGCAGATTGGGATGGAAGTGTCTCAGACAGAAGAAGCACATCAGGTGGATGTTATTGTCTGGGGTCTGCTATGAGTTCATGGTTTAGTAGGAAACAGTCCAATGTTGCTCTTAGCACGGCTGAAGCAGAATACATAGTAGCTTGCTATGCTAGTTGTGAAGCCATATGGCTTCGGAAGCTGATGTCAGGTCTCTTTGACCTGGAGATGGATACTCAGTGATTCTATGTGATAACCAGAGTTGTATAAAGATGACAGAGAACCCTGTGTTCCATCGAAGCACATAGAAATCCGGTATTTTTACATACTATAGATGCAGATGATGGTGATTCAGTATTTCTATACTGAAGATACAGATGATGATAGTTCAGTATTCACATACTGGAGATACAGATGATGATAGTTCAGTATTGACATACTAAAGATGTAGATGATGATGGTTCAGATGATGATGTTACAAGATGATGATTCAACATTGATGTGTTGACGAAGCCTCTGTCTCGGGTAAAGTTCGAACACTTTCGAGACAAGCTTGGTGTTGTTCGGAAAGACCTTCCTCGAAAGGGGGAGCAATGATGTTGCAGTGGGATTATATCATCCCTGGACACTTGTCCTAAAGTGATCCGGTGACTTCGGTCCTCGAGAATGAAGAGGGATTGTATCATCCCGGGACATCTGTCCAGAATGGATCCGGTGACTTCGGTCCTCGAGAATGTAGTAGGATTGTATCATCCTTGAATTTTTGTTCATAATGGATCTGGTGACTTCGGTCCTCGAGAATGTGGTAGGATTGTATCATCCGTGAACTTTTGTTCAGAATAGATTCAGTGACTTTGGTACTCGAGAATGTGGTAGGATTGTATCATCTGTGAACTTTTGTCCATAATGGATCCGATGAATTCAGTCCTTGAGAATGTGGTAGGATTGTATCATCTGTGAACTTTTGTTCATAATGGATCCAGTGACTTCGGTCCTCGAGAATGTGGTAGGATTGTATCATCCATGAACTTTTGTTCAGAATGGATCCAGTGACTTCGGTACTCGAAAATGTGGTAGGATTGTATCATCCGTGAACTTTTGTTCAAAATGGATCTGGTGACTTCGGTCCTTGAGAACGTGGTAGGATTGCATCATCCTTGGACTTAGTCCTAAAGTGATAGGGAGTTATTATCCCGTAATTGAATCCGGTGACTTCAGTTGTTGAGAATGTGCTGGGATTGCATCATCCCTGAACTTTAAGTCCAAAAGAGATCCGAAGACTTTTGACTTCGTACTGTGGATTGCAGGTTGTTGCTGATGATGATGACGATCCTGATCAAAAGATCAGAATGTGATGATGATGATGTTCTTGATCGAAAGATCAGGGTGTGATGATGATGATGATGCTGATCGAAAGATCAGAATGTGATGATGATGATGTTCCTGATCGAAAGATCAGAGTGTGATGATGCTGATGATGTTGATCGAAAGTTCAGAGTATGATGATGATGATGTTGCTGATCGAAAGGTCAAAGTGCTGATGATGATGTTGATCGAAAGATGATGTTGCTGATCGAAATGTCAAAGTACTGATGATGATGTTGTCGATCGAGCGATCAAAGTGTTGATGCTGTTGAAGATTGAAGATGAAGACTATATGATGTTGAAAAGCTTCCAATGATTTATAGATGTGTCACCCTGATGATGTTGATGATGTCCTCTCTCTCCTACTGTTGTTGTTGTAGAATACCCTTCTCGTTAAGGGGGCGTGTTGAAATATTGTAACTTCAAAGAATATTCTATATGTATTTTTTGTGGTCCCCAATGTTCCTACCGAAAGAATCACTTGTATTTCTTTATACCCCGATGTTTCTAATCGGGAGAACTAATAAGAGTCATGAGGAAGTCCCCTTCAGTGTAAGTCGGGTCATTAGTACCCCAGTTGTAGTTACTCGAGCCTACATAACTGAATTAATTATTAAGTGAATGAAATAATATAAATAGAGGTGAGGTGCTTCTCATTTGAACACACTCACACTCATTTGTGTAGCGCATGAGAGAGAGAGAGAGAGTTGTAGCAGGAGAAGGAGGAGGATCAGTCTTTTGAGTTTTACCTTTTATCTTTTGGGGCATCTATATTGAGGAAGCTTTTGATGGGTTTTTCCCAGGATAAATCTTTGTGTTCTTTTTTGTGTGGTTGTGCTTGTCTATCTTTCAGTGATCTTTTGGCTTATGGTTATGTTGTTATGATGCTAAATGTTTTAAAATCTGATATAACCATTAAAATTCAACATTGTAAACGTTCCATATTTTCTCATAATAAAATCTATATCTGACTGCTACACTGGTTTTCCCATCTTGGATTTTTCCAGGGGTTTACATACCCAAAATAACTATGTCATTTTTATGCTGTGATGTTGTGAGTTATTTTTCAGTTTTATATTCCGTTGCATACTGTAAAAGATATGCATGTGTGGTTATCAATAAATATTTTGAATGCACTGTTTAGCCCTAGTTGAATATTAAAGGAAAATGTACAAACCAGTGTTACAAACATCGTCGATATATCGGCAACATCGCGATATATCGCGATGTCAACTCACTGGCGATATATCGGCAATATATCGCCTCGATATTTTCCCTGATTTTTTGGCGATTTTTTCCCGATTTGATCGAGATATTTGCCGATTTTTTCTAATATATAGTGATATTTGCCGATTTTATGGTGATATTTGGCGATTTTTTCGAATATATAGTTATTTTTTGAATTTTTGTATTTTTTTAATATTTTTGTATTTTTTATTTTGTCGATATATTGCCGATGTTTGCCGACATTTTCGCTGATAAATCCGATAATTTCTTTTTGGACCCTCAGCGATATATTCGCCGACACGATACTTGTAACATTGGTACAAACACTAGGTTGACTAGGTCAAGACTGATCAAATAATGGCCCAAGTGCTAAACTCTGACACTGCAAAGTACAAAATAGACATGCATGCTCAATTATCTATGCTAATAGTGAGACTAAAGTAAAATAGATTCTGTTGGTGAGTATAAGCACAATACATATATAATAATCTAAATCAAAATGATTAGCTGCTTTAAACAAGAACCTCCGGTGTATACTCATTTATGGATTTGGCCATTTTGCTAGTCAAGGGTGAAGGTGAATGAAACCAAGTAAGGCTAAGGGAATGTCTTGACACTTGACACTGTAAGCATCCAAGCTAAAAGACAAAGGAATCCACACAACATATAAGTTGGACTAGGTGAACAATAGAGAATGGCAGTCTCACCAACGGGTGGAATGATGAGAAGGCTCCACTAGACTCTAGAATCTATTTGCACAACAATATACACTAGTTAACCTCTAGAGGCAGGTGCCCTGGAAAGCCTTCTAGGCTTCCAGAAAATGACAAAGACATGACCTTTGGGGGCCAGTCTCACCCTGTTTCCTTGTGGGGGCAAATGAGGTGTACATTATACAAAGAATGAGTGCTCATCCTCTAGCCATCAACTTTATTTGGACTTATTCATTTTTATTAACTTGCCAACCTCCAAGAGCAAGTGCCCTGGAAAGCTTTTTGGGCTCCATAAAATGACTAAGGATTAGTCTTGACGAGTTTGCCTCACCTTGATACGCTGTGGGGGTAAATGAGCCTTACACCATACAATGGATGAGTGCTCATCTCTTGGCCACTGACTAGTTTTGCTTTTGTTTGCAGTAGTGTCTAAAGACACTTTTGCTTTGCTAGCAGGGCATCCATTTAGAATAACTTTAAGCTCTGATTCCTTAGTGTCTAAAGACACTTTTTGGTAAGACTACTTGTGCTCAAGACCTAGAGGAAGACAATCCATGTGACAAGCATCACATAAACCAACAGCGAGACACAATTTAAACATGGAGACCTATTCCAACATAGAGATGAAGGTGGGGGAAATCCTAGATGCCACTAGTCAAGTTACAAGTCAAGATTAATCAACAAGGGAAGGCAACGGATGGACGGAGACAGTGGAGATGGTGCCAAGACTCGCAAGCTATGTCCCTAAAGGGAAATGACCAAATCCATACCAGGAGGAGGGAAAGGCCAATGGGTATACAAAAGAATGTCCTGGACATAATAGCTAGATCATTTTTACTTTAGATTCCAAGTAAAACCAAGATAAAGTATTGCCATCATATAATCAATATCAACCAAGTCTCACTGCTAAAATAAACAACAGAGCAACATCAAAATCCATATGCACAAACCATAATCACTTGGGTCATAAACCTGCACTGGATCTAAAACAAATCTGAAGATCACTGAAACAACTGTTGCTGCTACATATCATGGGCACTGTAACAATCTCTGCTCTGGGTCATGAAAGAATGGCTAACTCAGTCATCGAATTTGGGGTCATGAGGCTCAATCATGGCATAGAACTGGTCAATCTGGTTACTCTAGATCTACTGAAAGTGGGAGATCATCAACCGGTGGCTCCTCATTTGCTGATCTCATAGTAAAGGGATTGTAAGTTTTCCTTTAATATCCAAACTAGGGCTAACAGTGCATGCAAGGTCTCTATTGATAACCCCACATGAATATCTTTTACAGTGGGAGATCATCAACCGGTGGCTCCTCATTTGCTGATCTCATAGTAAAGGGATTGTAAATTTTCCTTTAATATCCAAACTAGGGCTAACAGTGCATGCAAGGTCTCTATTGATAACCCCACATGAATATCTTTTACAGTATGCAGCGGAATATAAAACTGAGAAATAAATCACAACATCACATCACAATATTGACAGTATTATTTTGGGTATGGAAACCCCCGGAAAAACCCAAGATGGGAAAACCAGTGTAGTAATCAGAAATAGATTTTATTATGAGAAAATATGGAACTTTTACAATCACTGCAAATTCACCCAAACCTGGCGAATGTAGTACTTGGCATAATCACTGGGCAAATCCCAGCTAAACCTCAACACCCTCCCGTGTGAGTGTACGACCCAGCTGTATGAAGCTCGGTGATCCTACTGCTCGCTCCTCCGGCTTCCCAGCTAAATCCTCTGTCTGATTTTCTCTCCCTGTCTGTATCCTGTCTCTGTCGAAATACAAAGTGTGTCCTCTCCACCAATTGATATCTCTTTCATAACTTTAGGTAAAGCGAAAACCCTAATTTCACTTTCACTTTAACTAGTGTTTCACTAAAGTTAATTTACATCACTTTAATTTATTTTCCAAAGTAAACTTAGGAAAAGTAAATTAAATACAGCTGGTTTCCTAATTTAAGTCTTCTGCATGCAAGGACCAATGCATGCAGGAAGACCTTCCTTGTTGCTGCTAGTTTACCAGGGATGGCTCAAGAAACTGATTAGTACTTCTCAGGAACAAAAGTAGCCCAGTTACTATATATGTGACAACAACACCACATTAGACATCACTTATCTTGGACTTGGACCCCATGTACCTTGCATATATTGGGGACCCCATAGTATCCTAAAGCTAACCTATTGGTTGTGTTGTCGCCTTTCACACACCTAGGGGGGGACGTGGCAGAAATCTTCAAGCCACTCGGTGTGTCCTTGGGGGCAAGTCTCGAGTCAAGGTTGTCACCTTGTTCTTGACTCCTCCGTTTAGGCCAACTCCTAACGAAGCCAAGGGGGGTAGGCCCTATTAGTTGCTAAGGCTGTTCAGGCTTCGGTGTGATGATGATTTAATTGTTTTTTAGGAGTTTTGACATGAAATAATCAATTTGAACAAGATATTGCAACATTATTTAAACACAATAGCATAAAAGAACCAGTGCCAAAATGGAGTCCATAGATAAAAAGTGTTGTTGTATTGCTGAAAGAAAAGTGTTGCAAGTGCTCTTGGTCAGTTTTAAGTCAATGTGGATATGAGTTGATTGACTAATGGGGACAAGGGGACTCCAAATATACCCAAAGGTACGAGGAGTATGTCCAAAACCATTATCCGATGCGGCTCCCCACAAGGAATACGTGGGCTGGTTGGAGTCTCAGAGACCTGTTCAACACTACACCAACAAGGGTGTAGCCTAACGATGTCTTGAGGTCGCTACCTAGTTGTTTCCGCTTCCTTTGTGTATTTTTCCACCGCAACGGATCAAATCGAGGCGTTGAATTTTTCGCCTGGGAGGTTAATTGAAATGTAAAAACTAATTAAGCTAGTCACCCACGTTGCTTTTGATGCATCCAACTGTTCGGTCGAACTGCAGCAATGCAGGTCATACACAACGGAGCCTTGGTAAAGTTTTAAGGATTTTATGTGCAATGTGTTTGCTTGATTAGATGTGAGAAATTAATTAATGAGCATTTCTGTTTTTGATTATCCTAAAGCTTAGGGCGAACCTGCGATGGACAAGAGCATACACCGGAATGGCAAATTGTTGATTCAAATTTGGTACTTGTAAGACGAGAAGGATAAAAGCTATGAGACTAATTACTAGCAAGCTCTTTGGGTAATTCAGTAGATCAATGTCGGGTTAGTATTACTTTTCAAAACCAAAATAGAAAAATGATGCCTCAACAGAAAATAAATTATAATAAAACTACACTACTTTGTACGTAAAAGAGTACTTTTTTTCCCAACCGAATGGATTCTCTTGGGTAATTCGGCAAAGCAATGCCGGATTAGTTATACAAAAAAAAAGTAAAGATTTTATTGCGCTATAATGAAACTAAAACTAAACCTACTCTAAAGATTTGCAAAAAATAAATAATCACACAATGGGAAGATATAGGCTTCCCCCAAATGGGGGAAGGGGGTTGTGGGAGCTGTAATCCCACTTGCTCTTTATTAATTTTTATTACAATGCTTGAAAGAAAAAAGAAATGCCTTTTGACCCTTGAAGAATGGGTAAAAAAGGCTTACAAATTTGCTTAGGGAAGAAAGGGAATGAACGAGGGGGATGGTAGATGGATCGTGGGTGCTCTGGATGGCCCAAAACTTGATTTTTTGGTAGCACCTCCCTCTCTTTTTCCTATGACCTGCTAAAAACCGGTAAGCTAATATGATTAGAAGATGGTGGTATGCACAAAAAACAAATAATTTTTTTAAAGTTTTGATACTTAGAAAAAATGTGGAAATTTTTTATAAGTGTAAATACCAAAACAACAAGGCTAGATTTAGTTAAATAATGAAGCTTTTAACGTGTTTCTAGATCTATCTACTCTATCATGCTAAAACAAGTATATTTGAATAAACAAGCTTTAAAGAACTAGATCTACTTAATTAGCACATTCAGAACAAAGTGACCGGAAATAAAGGAGAATTGGGGTTTGAAGAGATGGATAGAACACTTCAAGCCTTGCTTGATCTTTCTATGATGACTTTGGAAACCCTACACAATAGAATTAGTCTTGTAAACATGCTGAAGAGAAGAAAAGAGACAATTGAGTTCCAATCCTCCTTCGAATCCGTGATCTGCAAAACTATGAGAACACCCTTGCACAAAAATGATTAGATCGAGTGTGTTTGAAAACAAGAACCAAAAAAGAGCCTCTGTACAACTGAGTTTAGTTGGCTACACTCCTATCTCTTAAAAGCAAAGCACAAGTAAACAAGTTAACAACTGTAAATGTTTACTTTTTAGAATAACCCTCTAAGCTAGATCTGTCAACAATTTTAACAAAGGAAATCAAAGCTTTACAATATCACCTCATAACACAAGCATTCATCCATTGGCACAAGGTAGACCTCCAAAGTCTTCAACTTTGTTAATCAAAATAGCATTAGCATTACAACAAGCAGAGGTTCCTTGCATCCGTCCAGAATGAGGAAGAAGACCTTGCTTAAATAAAAAAAGAAAGACCCAGGGGGGGCTCACCAACATTGAAGATCAACCTGCAGTGTAAGTGAGTTGAACTGAACCTAGACTGAGTTGAACAGCGGAGGTGATTGACATCTCTCTCGCCAAACTCCACCAACCTCTACCAACCCGCCAACACACCCTAAAATCCTACCAAACTTCCCACACGTGCGAGTTTCCTTCCTCATGCGATTGTACGGCATTGATGTGATGATCAAATTAATGAAAGGTTGATATGCCACACTCCAAAACATATCATATCGAAAGTCCTTTAATCCTCACGAAGAGGAGTCCACCCTCCACACCAATCGCAACCTTCACATTATCGTGAGTCTACAAGCTTACGCCACCCACCATTACCATACGAATGATTCAACATGCGAATTAAATGACGTGAGCAAGGAGAACCTGGGTTCTATACCATATGGTATAACATAACCAAAGTTTAAGTTTTGTGTACATATGAGGGGGTTCACTTCATGCTAGCACAACCATGCTCACGATTGTACTAGCGTGATGTCATCTCTCATAAAAATTCGTTACTCCCCAACTTATAACCAAAGCCTAATTCATATCAGGGAAAAAGGGTCGCATGACTGTGGGGGACCCATGCCATGTCACCCCATCCATTAATAATTTAATAATTTTGACTTTTCAACCCTTTTGACTTTGGTTCATTTTCTTGTAATTTAGCATTTAAATGCCATTTTGATGCTCTGTTAGCCAAATAACGCCTTTCAGGGTGTTTTAGTTGCCCAAAACACAGAGAAATTGGACACTGGGGTAACGATGCTGCTCTGAGCTTGAAAAAGAGCCCAACCACGCCAAAAGTAGACTCCGGATCACACTTTTTTACATTTTGAATTTTTCCATTTAAACCATTAAAAAATGGCAAAACGGAAAAAAATTACTTTTTCTTGGAATCAGATGAAACTCTAGGGGGACCTAGTACATCTCCATACGACTCAATACCAATGCATAACATGCTTATATATATTGACACATGAACTTTAATAACCTCCTAAGGCCTAACCACCAAGACGAAAATTCCAGCTTTGGAAGAGCGGTGAAAAATTCGAAAATTATACATCGCTTATTCAACATTGCATAATTGACAAGAGAAAAAACACCTTGGAATAATCGGATTGATAGCCTAGTCCTAGGATGTCAAGTCCTTTACAAAAAGTTTGTCGTGTTAGACCATTTATTATAACGCCCCCAAGGGATGTGAACATGCATTTTATTAAAAAGGAGGCCCAAAAAAGGTCCTAATGAACCACGGTACCTTCTGAGCACTGATAATGAACAACTGGCTTGTTCAATACTCTAGTGGCTCACTAGAAATCCACTAATTGCAAAATTAGTGGATAACATTTGGCTCCAACTGCGGGACGTGTGCTCAATCTAGTCTCTTAGGCAAGGAGAGCATACGAGAACACCAGAATCTACGGTTTCTATATCCTGTAAAAACTTCTCAACTTGACAAGAAAACCTCAGTAGCACAAGTTTTATGAAAAAGAGCCAATGATTCAAAAGTTGCTTTATTTGAAAGAATGACAGAATTTTGTCTAAAAAATTATTTATTCCAAAGTATGGAAGGAAAATGCGAAAAGTAAATGCTCACTTTAAAGAGCTTCTTTTCCTACTCTAAGCATAGCATAAAAAGTTAGGTGTAATCGAAAATCCAATGTAGCCACCTAAGCATTTTGTTAATATAAAAAAGTTTTGCCTTGTCTTTGGTTACCAGTCAAAGTAAAGACACATTTTTCAGAAAATGCAGACCTGCGTGAATATTCAAGATGGGATGGTTGGATGGGAAATCATAGGTATGTAAAACCTTGCTTAATTGCTTCCACAACTGGCAAGTCCTTTTGCAGGCTTCTTCCATCCAATATTGGATAGGACTAACGTACAAATTCGCATGATGAAGCAGATCATCACACTCATCGAAAAGGCTTATCTGCTGATAACTCTGTGTGTAAGCCTCCATTGGCTAAAAGAAAACCTCCTTTCGATAGTGACACATTGGGAAGGAGGGCCATAGTTGTGCCAGTTTAACGATTGATTCCTTACCTATCCATTGACCGCTAGGTTGTGCATAATCAGTAGGTATTGGATTTGGTGGTCTCAATCTCCTCCCCTTCGAAAAAGTCATGGTGATCCAAGAGGGTCTTCTTCAACCCGTTGAAGATCATGACCTTGGTTTTACCTAGGTTGACCATCAATTGACGAAGATCACAGGAAAGAGATAAGGCATCTAGCTGTCTTTGCAATTCCTTTGAAGATGATGCCAAGAGGACCACATTGTCAAGGTTCCTCCTCTACATGCTCCTCAGTCCAATTTATATTCTTAGGCTCGGCTGATGTCTCTCCCATGTGGGTTCGTCTATTGTCTTCATTCGTGGGCCTCTTTTGCAGATTCTAATAAGGTTTAGATCCATAAGGATTCTATATTGTTTGGAATCTCTACTCTTGTCCATGTCCCTTGTTATTAGGGTCAGGTTCCTAACCATCTCTTGTATGTTTTCCAACATGTCTACCGGTTCCTTGGATGGCTCTTTGGCTTTCCTAGGTCGAGATTCAGTTCTGGATGAAGATGGGTTAAAAGAATTTAAAAAAAATCTGTTTGCCCATAGATATAGCGTTAGCTTCAGATTTTCTTGCATTGTCCTGGTCTACTTTTAACTCACCTGGATTCTTTTCCTTCAAATGGTAACCAAGCTTCTACTCCATTTTTGCGCAAAATATACCTTTGTCTTGTAGGGAAATGAGTTGCTTTTCAATTATATCTATCCATTATAAAGCATTACTATAATAAAAACGGATTGGCATGTTTATTATAAAGTATGTAATAAAGTAATGCTTTCATGTATAATGTAATTAAGTGTTGACAATTAGGGAGTTGTATCGATGGTTATGTAATACTTATGGATTCAAATAATCTTAAAACTACGTTGGTTCTACCTTTGAGCTCTTTTATCATGGGTTCAATATTTTTATGAATCTCTTGTGTTTTATTTGTAAAGTATGTGTCCCACTGGAATAAAACTACAATTCCACAGAATGCATTCTTATGAGTGTAATGAATTAAAATAATTATCAAATTTCAATATTGACTAATAGAATAATCATATCATGGTAGTAAAAGATAAATTGTTGGTAGAGCTAAATGTGATTGATTAGAAGTAGAACACATGTAAAAGTTTTGTTAGGTTAGATGGACAAAAGAAAAAAAGAAATTCATCATGTAAAATGAGGGAAGAAAGCCCTGATGCTATAAGCTCTTAGAGAGTAGTCAATGATCTCTCCCAAAAGTCAAATTTAAATGAAATTGGTGAAACAAGTGGGTATAAAATCTTGATTTGAAAGCATGATACTTAGTGCTCTTTTCATTCAAAAAATAACTTCACATAAGTATCTTGATGGTTTGTTGACATATGTATGCTTTGGGTTTTCTCTAGCTTTGTAGTTATAGGGGAAGTGTTTTTGCTATTGTATAAATCCATTTTTATGGTTGATATGGCTTGTGTTCAGCTTGAGCTTAAATTGGGATTGGGCGGTACCTCTTATGAAGATTTCATACGCAACATGCATTTACCATTGCAACTAAGGTATATATCAAATTGATTTGATATGTTAGAACATTTGATTTATTTAAGCCCATTTCTCAGTGTCAGATGTTTTTAATGACATAAGATTGTTTTATTTGATTTTTCCTTGGAAATAAATCCCCCAGAAACTCTTAGGCACTTCCCCACAATATGAGGATGGTAACTGTTCACCCCCATTTTGTATGGGTGTTCACATGTGATTTTGATCACTCTTGAGAAAGGGGTAGCATGGTTGATGTCTTGGTTTTTACTGAGATTGGATGAATTGGTAGCATTAATGGTGCCCTGGGGTGGTAAATGTTGCCCTGTTCTAACCATCATTTGGCAAAGATGGGCAAATAGCAGCACCTAATTCAGTATTCTGGGTATAGAAGTAACGCCAATCCTCAGTTCTGGGCATTTGTATGAAAATTCTAAGCATTGAAATGAGTTAATCAGCAGTCATAACATCCTTGAAAAGGGTCATTGTATGAAGCCTTAAACAGACTTGTGCAGTTCTGAGTTAATCCTGACCAAATGTGTGGGGACAGTAAGAAAATCAAATCTGGGCAAAGTAAAGGCAGATCTGGGCATGTTTAGACCCTATTCTACCCTTCAACCAGCATTCTGGGCACAGTTTCAGAGGTAAACTACTCTAATTCTTGGTTCTGGGTGTGCCTATGGGTGATTTCATGACATCCTTAGGTCTGTCCATGAAGTTATGATGGGTTTCCTGGTCCGTTACCTGCGCGGGAAACAGTTGTTAGCATTAAAGAGACAAGGCCGAACCATAATCACCCAAACACAGATCACTGTGGACATGTGTTTGGCAACAAGGAAGATCTCAGAAATAAAAGTATGCTGCTATTGATGCATTCCATCATTTATAAGCCGCCCAGCATTAAGAGAAGCCCACTCTAGGGCTTGTAGCATTATATTTGAAGAGGACCAATTCCCTTGTGATAGATTCTAGAATCTATATTCCTTTGGAAGAAATTTTGGATGGAGGGCCTGTAGGAGAGCATTAAGATGCAGATGTCACATTTCAGACCTGTTTGGGTGTCCGACAGTGAGGTCATTTCTTGTAGCAGCATGTTAATTCCTTCCGATTTGGGTTGTTTCCATGGCTGAAATGATAAATATGGCAGAGAGGACTGTTAGGGCACATTGCATCTGCATTTAAAGACTCAGTTTTTGGTCAGGAATCAGCATCCCTGAATTCTGTCCATGAGCTAAATCCTGATCTGTTAGTTTGTGCCAAGAGCTGTCCTTGTCCACTCATTGCAAGTATGCAGTTTTAGAATGATTCAATCTACGCTGTTGGGAGCGGGAGCGAAAAGCGAAATTTTCAAAAGATTCCGTTATGGGAGCGTTTTGGCCCTTGGGAGAGTTTTTTATATAATACATATTTTAATATATTTTGATGCATATATATTAAAAAAAACATGTATTATGCCAAAGTAGATATAGAAAACATAGATATAACCATTTAATACACGTCACATATAACATCAATCATCTAGGAGTTATGACTTGTAGCATTGTCATCAAATGATCAATCATCAACAACATCAACCTTCAAATTTCAACATATAATATTTGCCATCAACAAACTCTAACAGTCTAACAGATAACATCAACCATGAAATGAAACAAAGCATCATAATATCATATTCAATACCAAAGAGTTGTAAGATCAGAAGATGATAAGAATCAAGATGCAATCAACAATTTAAAGTTCAAACTTCAAAGTAGGCCATAATGTTTACAAAATAGGCCATAATAAACATGAAATAAAAGTATCATGATACTATCTAGTAATCTACTAAGTTTTCCTCTTGCCACAAGAAACTACCAAATTTTTTTCTCGTGTTCTAGGTGGAATAGGAGCTGCTGGAAGTGATTGTGGAACACGAAAGAAGATGAATGGCCACCATAGATTGTCAGACGTTGTGAAGCTAAAGGCAAAACTCCTGCATCTGGAAACCTGCTGGTGGTTGTAGAACCAACGTAGTTTTAAGATTATTTGAATCCATAAATATTACATAACCATCGATACAACTCCTTAATTGTCAACACTTAATTACATTATACATGAAAGCATTACTTTATTACATAACTTTATAATAAACATGTCAATCCCTTTTTATTATAGTAATGCTTTATAATGGATAGATATAATTCAAAAGCATCTCATTTCCCTACAAGACAAAGGTATATTTTGCGCAAAAATGGAGTAGAAGCTTGGTTATGATTTGAAGGAAAATAATCCGGCTGAGTTAAGAGTAGACCAGGACAATGCAAGAAAAGCTGAAGCTAACGCTATATCTATGGGCAAACAGATTTTTTTTAATTCTTTTAACCCATCTTCATCCAGAACTGAATCTTGACCTAGGAAAGCCAAAGATCCATCCAAGGAACCGGTAGACATGTTGGAAAACATGCAAGAGATGGTTAGGAATCTGACCCTAATAACAAGGGACATGGACAAGAGTAGAGATTTCAAACAATATAGAAATCCTTATGGATCTAAACCTTATTAGAATCTGCAAAAGAGGCCCACAAATAAAGACAACAGCCGAATCCACATGGGCGAGACATCAGCCGAGCCTAAGAATATAAATTGGACTGAGGAGCATGTAGAGGAGGAACCTGACTATCCATCCCATGATGAGAATGAACAAGATTCACCCAAAAAGATCAACTTTATGGATGAACTTGATGCAGCTTTTGGGTGTATTTTGTTAAATGAAGGAGATAATTAGGGATGTGGTGATAGTATAAGTCCCGCATACACCTTAGAACAGTCAAATGAAGTGGGAAAACCTCAAGTCCAAACCTATCAAAGACGTAAGGGAGAAGTAAGGCCACCTCCTTTCATGAATCGAAAAAATGAGTAGAAGCAGGATGAAGAAAAGGATTTGAAATCAATTCCTTCTGAATATGGCTTGAATTATTATCAATATCGAGAAGGAATTAGATACAATTATGCAAAATGTTCCATTGACTGAATTGATGAAAATACCATCTGTCAAGGATCAAGTGACGGAGTTCTTTGAGAATATCCCTATTAGCAGTAAGGATCGTAGTGTGGTGAAACCTCTTCCATGCCCAAACTTGAATACAAAGAATGAAGAGGAAGAGGATCCTCCAATTGAAATCAAAGCAACCCTCTATGAAAGGAAGATCCTGATAACTTGAGTTACCTTCATGTTGATGATGCCAGGTGTTGTCGGCTTTCACGTACCTAGGGGGATTTAGCGCAACAAAAATCTTCAAGCTGCTAAGTGCGTCCTTAAGGGAAAGTCTCGAGTCATGTGCTGTCACCTGATCCTGACTCTTTCGTTTAGGCCACTCCTAACGAAGCCAAGGGTGGTAGTCCCTATGAAAGAGTTGCTAAGGCTCTTACTTTTATTAGTTATGAATGAATTGTTTTTGTTAGGAGTTTTAATAAATCAATACTGAAACAAGCTACTTGCGAGTAAAATTAATATAACAACAACATGAAAATAGATAGACAATTTATAACATAAATGAATTGAAAGAAAAATATGAAATTGAAGATAGTGCCAATGCCGAATGGAGTCTAATGCTGCTGAAAGTTGTAAATGTATTGCAAGTGGAGTCTTGGTCAATTTTAAAGTTATTAAGGACGAATTAAGTTATGGTAAGGAGATTCTCGATATATTGTGAAGTACTGAGAATATGTCTGGATTCTGAGAAGAGTGGCTTCACACGGGAAAATGAGGGCTAGATGGAGTCATGGGCGGGTGTTCAACACTACACCAACAAGCATGTAGCCTAACGAGATCCCATGGTCGCTTTCTAGTTGTTCCTGCTTTCCCTGAAGAATTTGCCCACTATTTCTTAGGCTCGTTATGTCGAATTTCCGTAATGTTTTGGGGAAGTTGCTTTCATTAATGTGAGTTTGCTTAGTTAGATGTGAGAAATCAATCAGTGCGTTTTCCTGCTTTTGATTATCCCAAAGCTCAGGGTGAACCTGTGATGGGCAAGAGTATACATCGGAATGGAAAATTGTTTTATTTCGAATTGATATTGTAAAACAAAAAAGGTAAAATTGGTGAGACTAATTACTATGGCAAGGAATATCTTTTCCCCAAACGAGCAAGCTCCTTTGGGTAATTTGGTAGATCAATGCCGGGTTAGTGTTCGTTACTTTGTCCAAAAATGAAAGAAAGAAAATTAAAACTAAGTAAGCAAATAATACAACTTGTGAAGGCGGATTGTGTGCATGTGTTGTAAAAATAAAACGTTAGAAAAAGACAAACCATAAAAAGACATGGCGAGACGCCCTAAGGGGGATGGACTGTGGGCGCTGTGTAGCCCACCTGCTTTTTATTTAGGATTACTTACAATGCTGAAAAAGAAAAAGAAATGCCTTTTAACCCTTGAAGAATGGGTCAAAAAGGCTTACAAACTTGCTTAGGGAAGAAAAGGAATGAAGGAGGGGGATGGTATATGGATCGTGGGTGCTCCAAATGGCCCAAAACTTGATTTTTCGGCAGCACCTCCCTCTCTTTTTCCTTCGACCTGCCAAAAACCAGCAAGCTAATAAAGCAAAGTTAGTGGGTTAATGCTTTAAAAATACATAAAAAATACAACCTAGTACTTGCCGAAAGATAGAAAGATTTTGCTACTTCGAGAACTATGAAAGAGAAACTAGATCTAAACTTCTGATTATGAAACAAAAGCACTTTTATATCTAATCAAACAAGTAAATAAAAATGATGAACTTTAGCATACGATTTACTTGTTAAATGAAAGTAACCGAGAGAGAAAGATAAATTTTTAAGGAGAATAAAAACTGCTCAAGTCTTGAATCTTTCTTGCAAGATTGGAAGGATCTTTGATGTGGGAAAAGAATGCTTATGTGTTGGTTTCAACTTATAATCCAAAGCAAAGGAGATGCAACTGAGCTCAACCTTTCACTCGGGATGGTAATCTGCACACTCATCAAGCTTGCACAAAACGAATTAGATCTAGTACACCCCACAATTATAAAACCAAAAGATCATGAATTATAACCGAATAAAGCATGAACTCTTAGATCGCTAATAGCAAGAAAATAAATAAGCAAATTGACAGCTGCAAATGCCTACCCTACGTGCTACAGAGAGCCTTCTAAGCCAGACTATTAGTTATGCAAAGCAAAATAATTGAACAATATTACCTCACAAAGAAATCACCATATGCACAACTTGCCACATTTCATGAGCCTCCAAAGCCTTTCAAATTTTATTCATAAACAACAATACCATTGATACAAGAGCAGAGATTCTTTGCTTGCGTCTAAATGAGGAAGAAAGCCTCGCTTAAATAGGTAAAATGAGAGCAAATCCCAAGGGGGGCGAATTTTCCCAAGTGTTGGATCTTTTTGAGATGATTGGGGGCGAACTAGAGTGAACTAGAGGTGGTAGGCGCCACCTCTCACAAGGTAGGTCACCCCCCCTCTTTCTGTGACACGTATACAACAAGAGGTGAGTTTTTTCATGAATAAATGTGCCCCTCCAAGGAGAAATTTGCCCCCTCATAAATTTGATTGAATCAAGCCAATTTGATCTTGATTTGGTCTCCAATTACCCCCAACATCATCTTTGGTTAACTTGGAACATGTCTGGGACAAGTTCCCACTGATTTAGGGATGTGTCTTTTCTCCATATTTTTCTTTTTCCTAATTTTTTATTCACTTTTTGCCTTTTTTGGAGAGAATTTCACTTAAGTGATAAATAATCACTTAAAACTTAGGAAAAGTGGATTTAGAGGTCTAGTGGGGGCTCTGGGTCCAAAAACGAGCATCCCAATGACCAGATTGGCTCCTTAGGCCCAATTTTATGACCTTTTGAACTTTTACAATTAAAATATACCTTATCAATGATTTTATTAAAAATTAAAAAATTAAAAAATCCTATGAAAGACTTAGCGCATGTTCACGAAACTTTGGGACTATGACTAGCATGGTATAATACATAGACCCTAGGCTTTAATAACATTTTAACGCATAATCACCAATTTCACCATCTCGACTTTGGAGGATTTTGAGTGAAAAAATCGAAAATTATATGTTGCTTAAAAAAGCGTCACATAATCGATGAGAGAAAAAACACTCAAAGGATGATGACCTTAATGACCAAGTCCTAAGAAGGCCAAGACTTTTACAAAAGAAACCATCATGCTATGTCATTTATTACAATTCCCCCAAGGGGGTGTGAACATGCGAAAAAGGGACCACAACTGGCCCTGATGAAACCATGGAACCTCTTGAGCATTGAGTAAGAACAATTGATTTGTTCTGATTCTTGGTGGCTCACTCAAAAAATGTATGTTTTTTACAAGTTTTCAGCCTCCGCTTTATAAGTAAAAATATCTCAGTTTATTGCCAAACTCAGAAAATTTAAAGGGCTGGAAATAAATATAAATTTTTAGACTTAAAACATTGCTGTAACTTCAATCTTTTCACTGATAGAAAATAAATAAATGCACACCATTCAACACACAATACTCACAAATTTTTGGCCAATGGCCTTGGAAAAGACCACAAGGGGAAAACTAGTCAGAGAGTATTTTATTTTTCAAGAAAATGTTACAGCAAAACTCAGAAATTTCAAAACCAACTTATCTCAACCCAGGAGAGAAATTTTTGTCTCGATTTTCGTGTCCAACAAGAAAAACACAGCTCTGAAATTTACTGTTGAAACCACCTCGAAAACTGTGCTGTTGTACGGACTGTACGAAAGCTTGCCTCAAAATTGTTAGACACTGAGAGGGGGGGTGAATCAGTGTAAAGCCAATTTTACAATTTTTCTTAACTTGTCACAATTCCATTATTCTACCAATCTCATAATCATTTCATAAACATCTTTCACTTCATCATTCACATAGCATAAGCATTTAAATCATCAAGAACCATAACACAAAAGAACACAACACCATATAATTTTGTAATATTTTTGTATTAGTTTTGGTCCGGCTACAACCGTTAAGTAAAATCAGCACCTACTGATATGAAGAGCACCTACTCTGCATCTAGGACCCTGCCTGGTTTTCTTAGACCCTGCTAAGAAGGGTTTGAGGTATCCTAACCTCAAAAGAAAGTCAAGCTTGCATTTACAATTAAAGTTCACTGTCATATCAACATCATCTGTTTCTTCAATCTATTTTGCTGCTAGTCAATACTGCTGATCATCTACTCAACTCTCTCATCAATACTGCTGCAACACACTTCTCAATCTTCGCTGTTCATCAACACCAGCTCTTCAGTCATCTTGTTCATTTGTTCACTGCTGCTCAACAACCTCTATACTCTAGTCACTGTCAAATCATCAAGGTCTGCTCAACAATCTCTGCTTTTCATATAAACACTGCTGTAACACTGCTCATCAGTCATCTTGTTCATTTGCTCACTGCTGCTCATCACAGGTCTGCTCCTCAACCATGTCAGGAATCCTGCTGGTCACTGTCAAGTCATCATACAACTGCTACAAGGATCTGCTCTTGTGCATCATCTTCATCAACAGCTCATCATCATCATCAATAGATAGGCATCAAAACAGTGTCATCATCCATATATATATACACGTGTAGGGTTTATCTTGATCAAACTTCAACTATGCAAATTATAGCAGGCTGTAATCATAGCGTGTACATAATCATAACATCATCACTAAATCACTGTAGATGTATGTGTTATATCATCATCATATAGTGGCTTGGGTTTGCATCATAGATAGATAGGGCATCGTCACAATGTCAACATATCATCATCAAGGATACCTCATCATCCTTTGCTTCTTCATTGTTTCACAGACTTGTTCATCAAATCACCTTTTGCATACAACTATAACTTTGTTGTTCATCATTGCTTATACATCAAGTAGCATGTATATGCATCTTTGTCATAAATATGCATGCATTCATTAACATACTATCATCACTGCATAATACTGTACTATATATAGTATCGTATCAACATCATTGCATGTGTAACTAAGGCATCAACCAAGCATGATTATCATAATCACAGTATGTGTTTCATCATAGAATACACAGATCTTTACATCACTTGTCGTTCAGTGTTTATGTCATTGTAAAGAAAACATACCTTGTATATCATATCATCATCACTGATTATGAATCTTCACACCTTACCACTGTACAGTATACATCATGCCTTATGTCTCTTCTGTAGATAACCAGAACTGTAGATAATCATGTGACTGCTGAAGTTAAACTGTGGCTGTGAAATACCCCAAGGAGATCACTGAAGGATGCTTGGAATTTTGGTGGAGAAAGGCAACATCATCAAGGATCGGATCTCAACTCTTGTCTAGCTTAATACTTGGGACTTCTTCATGAAATTTCGGAACTGTATATGTGCATCAATACTGTAGAGTACATGTAGCATGCAGCATCATCAAACAACTTGCAAAACTCAGACTACCATGAAGACTGTCACAAGAACTCGGGACTGTTCATCTAGGGCAGCAAAGAATAAGGGTTTGGTTCACTCTAGAAGCTTGACATTATTTCCACTATCCTACAAAATCTATAGTGCCTCAGCTAGGGCAAAAACCAGTCCTTCAAATTTGTGATTTTATACCCCAGAAAGGTTCTTTGCTGCTACCATTGACCCCAACACTCCACAAGAAAAAGTCTGCTTGTTAAACTAGAATAAGGATGCTTGAACTGTGTGTATACTGTAGAAGACTCCAAAACTGGACTGTCAGTATATGAACTATTTGTTGTTGCTTCATGTATGCTCAGAGATCAAATGTTGTTGTACATTTCCCTACTGCTGCTCCTTCACTGCCTTTGTAACTGTTCAAAACTTAATGCATTCAAAACTGTGTAAAAAGCTTCAAAACTCAGACTGTATGATGGTATGTTCAAGCAAACAAGCACCCAACAATTAAGACTGTATATTGAAGCAGTAACTCAGACTTGTGTAGATGATCTAAAAGTACTGTTTTTAACCTCAAAATTTTGGACTGTATAGGTGCAAAACTCGGATTGTTTGGCAGTCAATCTCCCACAATCTCAAACTATTCAACTCCACGAATTTGAGGTATGTTACCTCAAAGAGTAGTCAACCTTATACCATCATAAATTCGGGACTGGCCTTAGCATAAATTCTGACTGTTCACTTCTTCAAGAGTTCACAAAAACAAACTTGTAAGAGCTGCCACCGAAATTCTCCTCGGTCCACAAATTAGGGCACACTCTTCCTTATTGTTGCTGCTGCAACATTCACCATCGAGACCCTTCAAAACTCGTGCTGGTACTTCAAACTGAGTACTATGGAGGAGCCCTAAACCTTGTCAAGCAAGGATAAACGAAAGAATAAACCCCCCCCCCAAAAAAAAAACTTTCCAAGATACTTTTGCTGCTGCACCTCCGGATTTCCTCAATCCACCCGAATTTTCCTTCTGCTCCTACTGCAAATCCGAATTTCCTCAGTCAGCGAGCTTGCCTCAGTCCACAGACACCCGAAAAATCTCAAAGCATTCCACCGAAATTTCACATTCACAAAGTGAAGACTTGAGAGGGTATTTATACTAGTTTTCCACCATAATTTTGGGGCCGACTTGTATTCAATTTAATATTTTATTTTTTATTTTGTAGTTTGAAAATTTTATA
This sequence comes from Pseudotsuga menziesii, assembly GCA_001517045.1. NCBI lineage: Eukaryota > Viridiplantae > Streptophyta > Pinopsida > Pinales > Pinaceae > Pseudotsuga > Pseudotsuga menziesii. The sequence goes on along the minus strand of LPNX010470321.1, from coordinate 19,000 downwards.
TTTTTAATGGGGTCGACCTTCAACAAGATCATCATAAATAAAATGTTTAATGTCCATAAGACATTGTACCACACTTAAGGGTGTGCTCCAACATGTTATGGTCAACTATAGGGTTTGATCATACCCCAATGTATAACTTAGGTCACCACAACCCTCAAGGTCATCATGCATCATCATATTGTTGAGGGTGTCATCATCTTCAAGGTGGACTTCTTCAACGAGGTTGTCATCATCTTCAAGGTCCATCAAGAGTATCCAAAAGCTCCTCCACATGTGTGGGTCCAAGCCATCACATGCAAGGGTGTGTTTCATCATCACATAATTTTCACCATTCCTACAAGGGTACAAGGACCATTAAACCATGCAAACCACAAATGACCATAGAATGGGTCATTTGGCCCATTTGGTGTTCCAAAGGCTTCTTTACCATGACAAGAGGCTTCATGGACTTCTTCAACCACACAAGAGAACCTGCAAGGATCAAGATCCATCATGCCACCTCCTCTGGGGGTGCCAAGCCTCCTTATGTCTCATGACCATCTCCATGGGTACCATGACCCCATCAAAAGGCATAAATGACCACAGAATGGGTCATTAATGTTTCTTCAACCTATGAAGGGCTTCTCCATCGTCCACAAGGGTTTTAGCATCATCACCAAGGCTTTCATCATCATTGGCAGGGTCTTCAGCGCCATCAGCAGGGTCTTCAACATCTTCAGCAAGGTCGTGGCGTCAAGATCCAGTCTTGTGGGTACAGGGACCTTGTCAACTGGGTACAAGGTGCTTCAAGGCACAAACCCACTCTGTAAGGGGTCCAATACACTGCAAGACTTGGTGGCATCAATGATATCCCGTGGGGCCACTGCAAGTCCATGTTGGCATCAATGACAATTTCATCAACAAAAATTCGTCCAGCTGAAATGACCTCAAAATTCGTGCCTGTATGGATTGTACGGGAAAACGTGTTGTACTTTGCCTCGGGAAATGTGCCCAGAATCAACCTCGATTTCTGTGCCCGATTTTTTGCCTTGGAAATCATGCCCCTGTACGCAATCCATACTGTATGGACGACAACAATAAATGCTGCTCCTCGATTTCTGTGCCCTGCTAAAGTTGCTCACTGCGTTGTTCTTTGTATTGCAAAATTTTCTTCTTGCTCAGAAAAATTGAAACTTTCTTCTTTGCTCTGTCTTCTCACTTCAATCTGCAAAAGTGAGGAAAATGACCTTCCCTTGCCTTTTTGAGAAAACCCTAGGGTTCATCTTATCCAACGATGAAGATTATATTAGATCGATGGATGAGATTAAATGCTCATATTGTAATTCTCAAAATATAATTTCACTCACCCACTTAAATTTATCAAAAAGTGACTTTAATCTTTAAAGTCAAATTAAATGCTCCACTTAAGTCATTTAATGCAAGGGTCACTTTATTTCCCCTTTCTAAGTGACTAAGGCTAAAGTCACCTAGGGAAACACTTTCCTAGGTACAAAAATCAACACTCCCTCTTACCGAGGAAGGTGTTCTGCACCACTCCCAACTTGTCCCAGAAGAAGACAAACTTGCCCCTCCCCAAAGATTTCGTTAGAATGTTTGCAACCTGCTCATCAGTGGAAATGTACTGTAAAGATATTGCACCTCTCTAAACATAATCTCAAATGAAATGATACCTGATCTCAATAAGCTTTGACTAGTCATGAAATACTGGATTCTCAGAGAGTTTGATGCAACTCTGATTGTCACAGTAGATCACCATAGGCCTCAGCTCCTGACCAAATAAATTAACTAGCAACTTGTGAAGCCACAAAGCCTCGCAGCTGGCCAGGCTGGGTGACATATACTCAGCCTCTGCAGAACTCAATGCAACAGACTTCTGCTTCCGACTAAACCACGACACTGCTGCCGAGCCCAAGCTGAAACAACAACCGGAAGTGCTCTTCCGGTTTGCCACACTACTTGCCCAATCGGAATCTATGAAGCCATGCAACTTGATCCCATTCGACCTCTTGTAGTCCAGACCAAAATCCACTATCCCTGCTAGGTATTGCAAAACATGTTTTGCAGCTACCCAATGCACACTCCTAGGCTCAACCATGAACAAACTAAGAGTGTTCACTGCAAAACACAGATCTGGCCGAGTGTTGACCAGATACATCAATGAACCAATGAGTTGACGGTATAATGTAGGATCCACCAGCTCTCCCTCAGAAGCATGAAGCTTCTTCCAGTTGGTGATCATCGGTGTCGACATTGGATTGCAATCCTCCATCCTAAATCTACTCAAAATATCAACCGCATACTTTTCTTGCCCCAGGAAAATATGTCCAGGCTCCTGCCAAACCTCCAATCCCAGAAATTAGTGCATCAACCCAATATCTGTCATCTCGTACTCCGTAGCAAGATCCTTCTTGCAAGCTGCAATGGGTCTCTCTCCCCCTGTAATAAACAAGTCATCAACATATAGTAGAAGAAAAATCGGAACATCTCCAACCATGATGAAGTAGAGATTCATATCTGCTTCACTCTTTTGAAACCCCATCCTCTGCAAGTAAGAATCAATCCTGGAGTACCAAGCTCTAGGAGCTTTCTTCAGCCCATACAAGGCTTTCTTCAGCCTGCAAACATGAGACTCTCTCTCATGAATCTCAAAGCCCTGAGGTTGCTCAACATAAATCTCCTCTTGTATGATTCCATTGAGAAATGCGGTCTTCACATCCATCTGATGGATCTTCCAACCCATTTCTGCTGCAATGGAAATCAAAGCCCTGATAGAAGTATACCGAGCAACCGGCGCAGAGGTCTCATCATAATCAATACCCTCAACCTGTGAAAACCCCTGCGCTACAAACCTAGCCTTGTACTTCTCCACACTCCCATCTGCTGCATGCTTTAGCTTGTAAAGCCACCGAGAAGTCACCACTGACTTCCCCTCGGGTCTCGGAACTATCTCCCACACATCGTTCTTCATGATGGAATGGTACTCATCCATCATGGCATCTCGCCAAACAGAATGCTAGGAGGCCTCCTCAAAAGTAGAAGGCTTAGAATCATGTGCACTAGCCACCAACAACATGCCCAATCTGTCAGGCATCTTGATGGCCCTCACTGACTCCTTGGGTGTCCCAAACTTCTGAGCTTCCTTCAAGATCTCCCGAAGCCACTTAGGCTTCTTCGTCCGTGAACTTTCCTCCCACACTGGCCTGTCCTCATCTGAAGAACTACCAGAGCTAGAAACCCCAGTAACCTGTGAACCAGTTGCTGGTGTACCAACTACTGGAGAACTTTGTGATCCTGATGCTCTGTACGGTGTACCTGTAATCGTAGACCCATCACCTGTCCCCAAAGACCCTGCTGACTGAACCACTGAAACTGTGAACCTGTGCCTGCACTGAGTGGTCCTGTAACCCTGGAAACCTGTGATCCTGACGGCTGCGTTGATGGTACCTGTGTAACAACCTGAGGTGCAGGAACCTGCTGCTCTTCCTGCTCTGACTTTCTCGACTTCCTGAAGGCCCGCTCCTCCTCAAACTTCACATCCCTTCTCACAACAACTTTCCTCTGAGAGGGAAGGTAAATACGGAAGGCCTTCGAAGTCTCATCATAGCCCACAAAGATGCCCTTCTCTGCAGTGGGCTCCAACTTGGTCCTCTTCTCAGAAGGGACATGAGAGTAAGTCAAACTACCAAATATCCGAAAATGGCTAACCTCAGGCTTCTTTCCTGAAAAACGCTCCTTAGGGGTCATGTTCCCCATGGCATGATGGGGACTCCTGTTCTGAAGATATACAGTTGTGCTGCAAGCCTCAGCCCAGAGAAAGAAAGGAAGAGACTGGTCATGTAACATAACTCTGGCTGCTCCAACAATAGACCCATTCTTCCTCTCCGCAACTCCATTCTACTCTGGACTATAAGGAATTGTCAACTGTCTCTTGATACCCTCCTGTCTGCAATATCCATCAAACTCTTTGGAGGTATACTCACCCCCGTTATCGGATCTAAGAACTCGGATCTTCCTCCCTGTTTGGTTCTCCACAAGAGCTTTGAACTCTTGGAACCTCTGCAAGACTTCCTCAGACTTCTTGCTCTTCAGAAAGTAGATTTAGGTCTTCCTAGAATGGTCATCAATGAATTTCACATAATACTTGTTTCCTCTCAAGGAAACAGAAGACAACGATCCGCACAAATCTGAATGTATCAAGTCAAGAGTCCTTGCTAACTTGCTATCACTGCTCGAAAAAGCAGTCTTGGTGTACTTTCCCAAAGCACACCCCCTGGAAACATCACTCTGCCTTGTGCTGAACTCTGGTAAACTTGTAACCGTATGTCTCAACAACCCCAAGGCTGGATGATACAAGTGAGCCGTCCTCCTATGCCAAAGCTCACAAAGCTCACTACCGTTGCTATGTGCCAAGGTATGCTGAGGCTGAAATAAGAGCCTATACAGTTTCCCGCATCTAACTCCAATGGCAACTGAAGCAGATGGTCCTGCAGTCTTGGGAAACATATGCACATGTCCATCAAGGAAGGACACCCCAAGACCCTGATCCTCGATCATGGAAACTGAAATTAGGTTCTTCTTCAGCCCAAGTACATATAATACATCTCTCAACACCATGGGACTCATGGACTCCCTCTGAAAGGTAATGGTCCCATGCCCAACATCTCTGACTGCTGAGTCATCTCCCAACACCACCTCCACATCTGTCTCTATTTGTGAAAGCTCGGAGAGCATCTCACGAGCACCTGTCATGTGGCTCAAGGCTCTGCTATCAATACACCAAGTGTTGGAAGTAGATGCACTGTAAGAATGGTATGTCACCAAGGAAAACTCCCTCTGTCTGTCAACATCCGCACTAGTGAGAATAGATGCTCTCTCTATCTCAACATGCCCAGTGTACAGTGAAAACTCACTCTGAAATCTCGCGGAAAAGTCATCGACTTCCGCTAAAGCTGCTGTCTGTTGCTGCTGCTTCTTCTTGTTCAAACACTGCCCAGCATAGTGTCCCATCTTGTGACATGTAAAGCGCTTTACAGTGCTCAGATCCTTCTTCTGCCCATCCTGCTGCTTGGCCCCACCCTTCTTGTTCTTTTTCTTCCCCTTCGTTGTCAAGGCCACATCCTCCCTACTAGTAGAAGCACTGCACTGCAAGAAACCCCTCCGAGTCTCCTCCTGAACAAAATCATCGCAGACCCTGCCCCATGAAGGTCAGTTCTCCCTAGCCACCTAACCTTGTATAAACACAGCCTAAGGTGGAGTCACCCCATTCAAGGTTGTTCGCACTAGCTCAGGACCAGTAACAACCACCCCAACGGCTGCAAGCTCATCTCTCACCTGAGAGATCCTAGTAAGATACACCATACAAACCTCTCATTTGACCATCTTGATATTCTTCAGCTTCTCCCTCAGAACCATCTTCCTATTCTCATTAGAACTCTGAAACAATCCAGTCAAAGCACTCCACATCTCATGTGCATGATCCTTTGCTGAAATGTGTGGAATATCTTTAATAGCATCCAAGATAAGCCTCATGGCCTTAATGACCTTCTTCACAAAGGCAGTCATTGCTACTGGATCAGTAGTAGCACTGGGAATGACAATGGGGTGAGCTATAGTATTATTGACTACCTCGTCCCACAGTTCATTCTCTTTCAACACAAGCAATATCCGGGCCTTTCAAGGGACAAAGTTCTCTGCCCCATCCAACCTATCCTCAGTTCTCAACCCGGTGGAACACATTTTTCTCAAAAAACAAGTTTCAGTAAAATGGTACTACCGTTACAAGAAGTTTTCTGAATTATGGAAATCATTGTTCTGTCTGCAAAAAATTAGTTTTATGCCCCACTCTGCTCTGATACCATGTATGTTTTTCACAAGTTTTCAGCCTCCGGTTTATAAGTAAAAATGTCTCAGTTTATTTTCAAACTCATAAAATTTAAAGGGCTGGAAATAAACATAAATTTTCAGACTTAAAACATTGTCGTAACTTCAATCTTTTCACTAACAGAAATAAAATAAATGCACACCATTCAACATAGTACTCAGAAATTTTTGGCCAATGGCCCTGGAAAAAACTACAAGGGGAAAACCAGTCAGAGAGAGAGTATTTTTATTTTTCTAGAAAATGTTACAGCAAAACTCAAAAATTTCAAAACCAACTTATCTCAACCTAGGAGAGAAATTTCCATCTCGATTTTCATGTCCAACAGGAAAAACACAGCTCTGAAATGTACTGTTGAAACCACCTCGAAAACCGTGTTGCTGTATGGATTGTACGACCTACCTCGAAATTCATGCAGCTGAAACCACCTCGAAATTCGTGCCTGTATGAACTGTACAGAAAACATGTTGTACTTTGCCTCGGTAAATGTGCCCAGATCAGCCTCGATTTCTGTGCCCGATTTTCTGCCTTAGAAATTGTGCTCTTGTACGGAATCCGTACTGTACGGACAGTAGTAATAAATGCTGCTGCTCCTCGATTTTCGTGCTCTGCTAAAGTTGCTCACTGCCTCATTTTCTGTGTTGCAAAATTTTCTTCTTGCTTAGAAAAATAGAAACTTTCTTCTCTGCTCTCTCTTCTCGCGTCAATCTGCAAAAGTGAGGAAAATGACCTTCCCTTGCCTTTTTGAGAAAACCCTAGGGTTCGTCTAATCCAACAGTGAAGATTATATTAGATTGATGGATGAGATTAAATGCTCATATTTTAATTCTCAAAATATAATTTCACTCACCCACTTAAATTTATCAAAGTGACTTTAATCTCTAAAGTCAAATTAAATGCTCCACTTAAGTCATTTAATGCAAGGGTCACTTTATTTCCCCTTTCTAAGTGACTAAGGCTAAAGTCACCTAGGGAAACACTTTCTTAGGTACAAAAATCAACAAAAAAATCCCCTAAGTGCAACTTAGTGGATAACACCAAGCTTTTGGGAAGGGTGTTGATGGGAATCAACATTGAGAAATATGTTTGTATGAGTTTTCTTTTAATATACTTTATAAGAGATTGAGCCATCATTTCTTTTAGATAGAAGGATATCAAGGAATCGGATGCAATTATTTTCTTCCACTTCCATTGTAAATTTTATGCTCTCATCCTGGTTATTCAAATAATTTTTGAACTTGTCAAGGCTATCCTTACCATGTGGCCAGACCATATGAGCAGTGTTCCACGGGGACGCGCCCCCTCGCTTCCCCACACTTCTGGGACCGGGAAACTCCTGGGGAAACGTTTCCCCACGTCCCCCTTTTGGGGGAAACGTGTTTCCCCACGTTTCCCCGCGTTTCCCCAGGTGCGGAACGCGTTTCCT
>LPNX010470309.1:0-13003 GCA_001517045.1 Pseudotsuga menziesii | reverse complement strand
GTGTCTAGTATGCGGGGTATATTCAACTATCAAGATGATGCTCCCTCTCCTCCAGTGGTTCAGATGTTATCTAACTATAATTTGAGATCTCTTTCTGGGCTGAACAGGTACTAGAGTCACGTCCTGTGAGGAGTTTTATTTGTCAAGACTTCTCCTAGATTGAGGGGAAGGAAATTTATTATGGATTTAATTAGAAAGAAGGTAGTGTTAGACATTAGTGTAGGTAGCCAAAATACTTTGAAGTGGTCCCTTAGAGCATGCAAACCTAGTCAAAGGTTACCCTAATGCTGGCATTATCCCTAAACTACGGAGGGATGGGGTTTCCCTAGAAAAAATTAGCCTTGAAAAGATTATTTTTTGTTAGCAAACCTTATGTGATTTTATTACAAGAAACACTTGCAATTGGTGACAATATTATGGATGACCTCATAAGGATCCTTCGTGGGTGGAATTTTGTGTGTGTTGATGCTTCTGGTAGGTCGAGTGGTCTTCTTATCATGGATGGCTTATCGGTCATTTTCTTTCCACCAATAGTTGGTATTTTCATACAAGCTTGGGAGTTGTTTTATTTTCTAGGGAGTTATTTTTTATAAAAAATTTTATTATTTGTCTCGGGCCTACAGTTGATTAATTGTCTTTATGGTTCATATAGGTTTGTTTAGTTGGTGTTTTATGGATTTTTTTCAATCCTCCATGAGTCATTACCACAACAATTCTGCTCTAAATCCTTGGTTGTTTTCTTAATGAAGATATTAAACAGTCCGAACGATAATACTCATTACTTTTGCGTGTATACAGGTTATAATTAATCATATTTATTAAAAAAATTATTTGGGTTGATGGGAAGCCTATTTATACATTTATATATGTATGTGGGAGATCTGATAAATTGAATCGAAATCATCACTACCCAATATTCACTTTTACATTGAAAACGATAAACGCAAGTTGCAACAATCACATGACGTCCTCTTCATTCTAAACCTAGTTATCGGATCATCATCGTAAACCTAATAAGTAGGAGTATTAGGGTTATGACATCCTCTTCAAATAAATTTTTAAATTTCCAGAGGCATAAGGGAATGTCCATATCTAGTTAATTCACCTGTTACAGTGCAGGTTCTGGCACCGTTTTTTTTAATATGGCATCGACATTCATCAAAGGAAGTGAGTAGTAATCATTAACATAGGTTTTGAAATTCATAGTAGCTTGCATGATCCAAATTTATGTGAATAGTATTCATTAACGTATGTTTTTTCAATTCACAATCGATATTTATCAGCCTTTGGTGGCAAACACAGTTTCCTTCCTCTGATTTGTGTCATTTTCTTTCAATGATCTACTCTAGATAATAATTCAAGAACATTTTCTTCTTCCGTGCATATATTTATCTTTATTTCATTATTTGATCTCTCTCGTAGAGTTGATAACCTTGCATTATGTTTATTGAAGAGCTTTCTTTTCTTCTTTAGAATGGAATTCTGATGCAAAGAAGTGTTTTGAACTACCCTAACTTCATTTTATTTAGTCACAAACATAGAAAGCACATGATCTTTGACATTAGGAACATAATTTTCATGAATATTTTCAAAATATTTTTTACCCTTCAAATTTTCTTTACGGTGGGGGAATAGAAACACCATTACTTTACTAACATTCAATTCCAAATGGAATACAATGTGCTATCCCAAAAGAAAAGGCCTAGAGCCCCATCTAAACATAGAACACCAACTAACTAAATATTAGAAAGGCATGTTCTAAATATTGAAAAAGCTAAAGATAACCCTGCTTCTAAGGATAGCACATTGTCTTCCATTTGGAATTGAATGTTCTTTTGGGATTCACATTGTCTTCCATTTGGAATTGAATGTTAGTAAAGTAAGGGTGTTTCTATTCCCCCACCGTAAAGAAAATTTGAAGGGTAAAAAATATTTTGAAAATATTCATGAAAATTATGTTCCTAATGTCAAAGATCATGTGCTTTCTACGTTTGTGACTAAATAAAATGAATTTAGGGTAGTTCCAAACACTTTTTTTCATCAGAATTCGATTCTAAAGAAGAAAAGAAAGCTCTTGAATAAACATAATGCAAGGTTATCAACTCTACCAGAGAGATCAAATAATTAAATAAAGATAAATATATGCACTGAAGAAGAAAATGTTCTTGAATTATTATCTAGAGTAGATCATCGAAAGAAAATGACACAAATCAGAGGAATGAAACTGTGTTTGCCACCAAAGGCTGATAAATATCGATTGTGAATTGAAAAAACATACGTTAATGAATACTATTCACATAAATATGGATCATGCAAGCTACTATGAATTTCAAAACTTATGTTAATGATTACTACTCACTTCCTTTGATGAATGTCGATGCCATATTAAAAAAAATGGTGCTAGAACCTGCACTGTAACAGGTGAATTAACTAGATATGGACATTCCCTTATGCCTTTGGAAATTGCCAAAGACCTTGAAAGAAGTTATATAAAGGACTAATCTATGTGGAACAGAGCCCCAACAAAGAAAAGAATTATGTGGCATTTTTAATCAGAGGATTAACAGCAAGAATAATTGAAGATGTAAGTACGATCAATGAAACTCTAACCTAGCATCACCACTGGAGCTCAGGATAGAATATTGAATGCAACAGAATGTAGGACCTATGCTTGAGTCCAATGATTTGAATGTAGAGGATTTTTTTTAAATCCCATATTTACCCAAAGAAAAAGAATTAGACCAAACAGTGTACCACTTGGGACTAGAAGGGACTATAGAGAATTCCATAAAAATACCAAATATATGTAGCAGTGGATAGTCAATAAGAAGATTATTAAGGCCCCTCATATAAGCTAAAAGTATTTTTTTAGCTAAACACATGTTTTCATATCCCATGCATTTGCCTATTATAGAACTATTCCCTTCTACCCCTGCGGCCTCCTTTTATAATTTTTTCAACACAGGCACCTCGATCGAGTCCATACTTCGACCGAGGTATGTATTAACCCTCGGTCGAGGTTTTAATACCTTGACCGAGGGTTAGTAAATACCTCAGTCGAGGGTTGAAAAAAACCTTGGTCGAGGGCTTGATAAAAGCTCGGTCGAGATATTAAAACCTCGGTCGATGGCTTGTTAAACCCTCGACCGAGATACGTTTTTCTGTTTTTGCCGAAATGCGCTTGCCAAAAAGTGTTACCCAGGTCCACGGATTCACCCCTAACTAACTAGGTTTAGGATCTCCAAAATTGTGAAAATTGCATTTGAAACTACAAGTATTATCATACATAGATTTACTTAAAAGTAAGAATAAGTGACTGGATGAATTGGAAAAAAATAGCATCTAACTACTAACTAGGTTTAGGCTCTCCAAAATGGTCAAACTTGCATTTGACTAAGATACTGTGAACTACGGCCAAGTAGGTTTAATTTCACCAAAACTGACAAAATTGCATTTGACTCCGAGGTTTAAACTCCCCAAAACCGTGAAACTTCCATTTGAGGAAGAGGTGGCAAAATACTGTCAATGAATGAATGACATGTAAGCTATGAAAAACCGAGGGTTTCGTTCCTATCTGATAGGCTTCCAAAATTATTTTGAACATGGAATAGCTTAGGGAAAAGAATCCCACCAACAAAATACTTTGAAGATTGTGCCGCTCTAAATCAACCCAAATGCTATAAAAATGGATCGAAGTTCTGGATGACCACGAACTTTGTCATGCTATATTGAAAAATGGATCAAATATAGGGATCCCTGGAAGTTTTAGTTGTTAGAAAGATACAAGATTAACTACACTTTACAATTTAAAAAGTTCCATAGATACCAATACTACAGGTTTCAAGATCGTGGAAAAGTAATTAGTGAATAATCTTTCAGCGACAAAACTTCAAAATAAATCAAAATTGCCATATATACCTATTCTACACTTCAAGATCATGGAAAAAATAATTAATGAATCAACAACAACAGAAAATTCAAAATCAAACAAATAGCAGCAGAGACACGTTCAACACACAGACATGTTGACGATTCGTACAAATCTAAAGTGCTAGAGAATACCAGTCGCTCCTAAAACGAGGACTGGTTCTACAACTTTGAATACTCCTGTAACAATATGAATCAATCACTCTTAAAGAACTACGACCACCACTGAGAGGATGGCATTTCAATCGTCCAATTCCTTGAAGAAACTTTCAAGGTATGAGAGGTAGTAAAACTGAGATCATGGCCGGTTGTATTTCCGTCCCTGGCTGGTGACCAAGAAAGATATATGCAACTGTATGAATCAACCAATCAATCAATAGATTTAAACTATAAAGGTGTTTTAGGTCATAATATTTTAACTTTGTTTACCAGCAAGTGGTAGAAAATCACCTTCTCCTTTTCCAATATGGTCTCAAGCTTCAGTCTCCAGCATGGGCTTGTTCCAACTGGCACAAATTTTTGTTCAATTCCTTCACCGTCTAAGGATACAGGGATAACCAAGTCGGACACTCTCAGCCTCACGTGCATTTCCTTTCCAAGGTTTCTCAGCCTCAGCACCGTTACATGAAAATCCGCAATCCAGTCCCATAACATTTTGTATCGTGGGATGTTCCATTCAAAATCCAAATAAATAGCTGTCAAGGTCAAACAAAAATAGTTGTACTAGTTTTCTTCAATTCCTTCACGCATGAATTCATTCTTATAAATACCACAGCCTCTTGATTCTTGCATTTCCGCGCCTTTAGTTTTCATAAATAAAGAAAAATATGGCCAAGTCTTTCATGGAGTTGCATTTCAAAAAGAAAACAAGAAGGATTGACAAATCAGTAACAGTGGGAAATGTCGGAAGAATTGGAAAAATCATTGAAAAATTCATTGGCCATTTCAATCTCAGACATTGTACATCCCGCAGATAATTACAACCATTTCGCCCGACCAAGAACATAAGGTAGGAAACCTTACCTTGCTCGCTTCGCACAATGGAACGCCCCTCTGCTCTCTACGTGCCGTTTGAGATAGAAAAAAATGACCAGGGCCGAGGCCCCATCAGAGTGTCGAGATAATTTGTTACAAAGCTCAACATTGATGATCTAGCGGGCCGTGCACGTAAAGAGAAGTTGGTATGCTCCGGAGGCAAAGGCTGGAGACCAAACGCTTGAGACCATTTTGGAAGATATGCAATAATGAATTACAGCGTTGGGAAGTCAAGACAATTGTGCAAATTGACTACCCAACACTGCAATTTAGTATTGGATATCTTCAAAAATGGTCTCCAGCGTTGGCCTTTGGAGTGTACCAACTTCTCGTGACGTGCATGGCCCCGTCCATCATCAACGTTGAGCTTTGTAACAAATTCTCTGGACACTCTGATCCAGCCTCGGCCCTTGTCATTTCTCTCTATCTCGAACGACTCGTAGAGAGGAAGGTGACATGTTATCGGTTCAGTTGAATGGCCGTAATTATCTACCATATGTATATGTACAATGTTTGAGACTGAATGCTCAGCGAATTTTTGGACGAATTTTCCACATTTTTCGATATTTACCACTGATACTGGTTTGTCAATCCTTCTTGTTAAAATGCAACACCATGAAACACTTGGCCATATCTTTTCTTTTTTTATGAAAAATATAGCCATGGAAATGCAAGAATCAAGAGGCTGGGTTATTTAATCGAACAAAAATAGTACAGCTATTTTCGTTTGACCTTGACAGCTATTTATTTGCATTTTGCATTTTGAATGGAACATCCCACGATACGAAATGTGATGGGACTCATGTAATCACGCTGAGGCCGAGCAACCTTGGAAAGGAAACGCACGTGATTATCCGACATGATTATCCCTCCATCCTTAGTGGGTGAGGGAATTGAAAAAAAATATGTGAAGGTTGTGTTTCCGGATTGGTTGATAACAAGGGAAGAAAGATATGTGCAACTATGCGTGTTTCTTAGCATTCCACAGTAAAACAAGAAGGACGATAAATTGATGGAGCATGTCTTTTCTTCCCTTAATACCAAACATGAAGGCACAAAGTTGTTTTATTTAAAGGAGAGTGAAGGTTGTGTTTCAGGGTTGGTTGGTTAGTTCTGTAAATTGAGGTTGTGTTTCCGGATTGGTTGATAAAAAGGGAAGAAAGATATGTGCAACTATGCGTGTTTCTTAGCATTGCACAGTAAAACAGGAAGGACGATAAAAAGATGGAGCATGTCTTTTCTTCCCTTATTACCAAACATGAAGGCACAAAGTTGTTTTATTTAAAAGAGAGAACCAGTGGATGATTGAAGTGGACAAAAAATTAAGACAGAGTTTTATGAAACTACAAGTATTATCATATACAGATATATTTAAAAGAAAAGAATAAGTAAGTGCATGAATTGAAAAAAAAATAGCAACTAACTACTAACTAGATTTAGGCTCTCCAAAATTGTGAAAATTGCATTTGAAACTACAAGTATTATCATACACAGATTTATTTAAAAAAAAGAATAAGTGAGTGGGTGAACTGGAAAAAAAATAGCAACAACTACTAACTAGGTTTAGGCTCTCCAAAACGGTCAAACTTGCATTTGACTAAGACACTGTGAACTACGGCCAAGTAGGTTTAATTTCACCAAAACTGACAAAATTGCATTTGACTCCGAGGTTTAAGCTCACCAAAACCGTAAAACTTGCATTTGAGAAAGATGTGGCAAAATAGTGTCAATGAATGAATGACATGTAAGCTATGAAAAACTGAGGGTTTCGTTCCTATCTGATAGGCTGCCAAAATTATTTTGAGCATGGAATAGCTTGGGGAAAAAAGCCCTACAACAAAATACTGTGAAGATTGTGCCGCTCTGAACCAACCCAAATGCTATAAAAATGGATCGAAGTTCTGGATGACCACGAGCTTTGACATGCTGGATTGAAAAATGGATCAAGGATAGGGATCCCTGGAAGTTTTACTTGTTAGAAAGATACAAGATTAACTACACTTCACAATTAAAAAAACGCCATAGATACCAATAGTACAGGTTTAACGGTGGTGGAAAAATAACTAGTGAATAATCTTTCAGCCACAAAACTTCAAAATAAATAAAAATTGTCATATATACCTGTTCTACGCTTCACGATCATGGAAAAAATAATTAATGGTCAACAACAACAGAAAATTCAAAATCAAACAAATAGCAGCAGAGACGCGTTTAACACGCAGGCATGTTGACGATTCGTACAAATCTAAAGTGCTAGAGAATACCAGTCGCTCCTAAAACGAGGACTGGTTCTACAACTTTGAATACTCCTGTAACAATATGAATCAATCACTCTGAAAGAACTACGACCACCACTGAGAGGATGGCGTTTCCATCGTCCAATTCCTTGAAGAAACTTTCAGGGTATGAGAGGTAGTAAAACCGAGATCATGGCTGGTTGTATTTCCGTCCCTGGCAGGTGATCAAGAAAGATATATGCAACTGTATGAATCAACCAATCAATCAATAGATTTAAACTATCAAGGTGTTTTAGGTCGTAATATTTTAATTTTGTTTACCAGCAAGTGGTAGAAAATCACCTTCTCCTTTTCCTATATGGTCTCAAGCTTCGGTCTCCAGCATGGGCCTCTTCCAACTGACACATATTTTTTTTCAATTCCTTCACCGTCTAAGGATACAGGGATAACCAAGTCGGACACTCTCAGCCTCACGTGCATTTCCTTTCCAAGGTTTCTCAGCCTCAGCACGGTTACATGAAAATCCGCCAGCCAATCCCATAACATTTTGTATCGTGGGATGTTCCATTCAAAATGCAAATAAATAGCTGTCAAGTTCAAACAAAAATAGCTGTACTAGTTTTCTTCAATTCCTTCACCCACGAATTCATTCTTATAAATAGCACAGCCTCTTGATTCTTGCATTTCCATGCCTTTATTTTTCATAAAGAAAGAAAAGATATGGCCAAGTCTTTCATGGAGTTGCATTTCAAAAAGAAAACAATAAGGATTGACAAATCAGTAACAGTGGGAAATATCGGAAGAATTGGAAAAATCGTGGAAAAATTCATTGGGCATTCAGTCTCAGATAATTACAACCATTTCGCCCGACCAAGAACAGAAGGTAGGAAACCTTACCTTGCTCGCTTCACACAATGGAACGCCCCTCTGCTCTCTGCGAGCCGTTTGAGATAGAAAAAAATGACCAGGGCCGAGGCCCCAATCAGAGTGTCGAGAGAATTTGTTATAAAGCTCAACATTGATGATCTAGCGGGCCATGCACGTAAAGAGAAGTTGGTATGCTCCAGAGGCAAAGGCTGGAGACCAGACGCTTGAGACCATTTTGGAAGATATCCAATAATGAATTGCAGTGTTGGGAAGTCAAGCCAATTTTGCAGGCTAGGCCTCTTGATCTCCAGTATGCACCCTATTCTATTAAAAAACAAGTATCTAGAGACTTTATTTTCTGTTTATGTTTCTAAACAAGTACCATACTTGTTTAGAAACATAAACAGAAAATAAAGTCTCTAGATACTTGTTTTTGTTTTTTAATAGAATAGGGTGCAGACAGGAGATCCAGACGCCTCTTGTGCAAATTGACTACCCAACACTGCAATTCGGTATTGGATATCTTCAAAAATGGTCTCAGCATTGGCCTTTGGAGCGTACCAGCTTCTCGTAACGTGCATGGCCCCGTCCATCATCAACGTTGAGCTTTGTAACAAATTCTCTGGACACTCTGATCCAGCCTCGGCCCTCGTCATTTCTCTCTATCTCGAACGACTCGTAGAGAGCAAGGTAACATGTTATTGGTTCAGCTGAATGGCTGTAATTATCTGCCATATGTACAATGTTTGAACAATGTTTGAGACTGAATGCTCAGCGAATTTTTCCACGAATTTTCCACACTTTTCTATATTTACCAGTGTTACTGGTTTGTCAATCCTTCTTTGTTCTTCTTGTTAAAATGCAACACCATGAAACACTCGGCCATATCTTTTCTTTTTTTATGAAAAATATAGTCATGGAAATGCAACAATCAAGAGGCTGGGTTATTTAATAGAACAAAACTAGTACAGCTGTTTTCGTTTGACGTTGCAGCTATTTATTTGCATTTTGCATTTTGAATGGAACATCCCACCATACAAAATGTGATGGGACTCATGTAATCGCGCTGAGGCCGAGCAACCTTGGAAAGGAAACGCACGTGATTATCCCTCTATCCTTAGTGGGTGAAGGAATTGAAAAAATATGTGAAGGCTGTGTTTCAGGGTTCGTTGGTTCTTAAAATTGAGGTTGTGTTTCCGGATTGGTTGATAACCAGGGAAGAAAGATATGAGCAACTAGCAACTATTCGTGTTTCTTAGCATTGCACAGAAAAACAAGAAGGACCATAAATAGATGGAGCAGATCCAATCAAATAGAAGTGTTGAATTCCTTCATAAACCAACAAGGATTATGATTGTCCATTTCATCAAATATCGGATCAATCCCTTTAACTAACACCCCATTTGTATTTTCGTCCCTGGTTGGTTGATAACAAGGGAAGAGATATATGTGCAACTATGCGTCTTTCGCAGCGTTGCACATTAAAAAAACAAGGAGGAAAAATCGATGGATCTGTTCCACTCAGGTAGAAGCGTTCAAATCTTTCATATAACACTCAGCCTCGGTCAAATTGTCCAGGAAATCCAATTTCTGCGACTTTGACTCCTACATTCGTACTTGTTATGCCGTAGAGAACAAGTATTTTGTTACGGCGGAGCAGTTTTTCACGTCTGTGTTATCCATCCTCTGGCTGGCTTTGGCAGAGATGAAAAACTGCTCTCCCATAACAAAATACTTGGTGCCTACCTATTGTTAATAATTTTGAGAAAGCGCAGTGGTAGGCATCAATTGTCTGTGGTATGTAGGAGGAGTCAGAGTGGCAGACTCAATGCTCAGGAAATTTTTGGACGGTTTGATTGTCTCTTAGTACCAGTCATCTGAGCTGGAAATTCTAGCGCATGTTTTTCCTTGGCTTATGGCATACCAGGATTACGACACAACGCTCTATTTAAAGGGAAGAATAGATTGGTCAATGAATTGGCGGCTAGGTTTAAGCTGTCTTATGAAAAAAAATAGGTTTAAGGTCAACAATATGGTCGCCTCAACAATATGGTCAAACTTGCATTTGTGTTTTGATAAAGAATATGGTCAAACTAACTTGTATTTGTGGTTTCAAAAAATTGGAAAAGTCAGCTTTCTTATTTTGTAAAATAGAAATATAATTATGTTTTAATTTCAATGTTAATGGAGAAAATAGACTTCTCACTTTTGAAAATATTTAACATATTTAAAAATTTAAAAAACTTGATAACTGTAATTTACTTAAATTTTAAAAAATTCCAACTACATTATATTAAAATTGTGCCTAAAAAATACAAAAATCAAACTATTTCAATCCAATTCATAGAATTTTTAAACTATTCAATTGGAAACCACGGTTAACCACTGAATGTGATATTGATTTAAGGTTTTTAGCCATTTTCAGTTGAGATAGCTCCATGCATTGTATATTGAAAAGTAGGTGGGTATATTGCTTTAATTTAGTTGTCTGATTTTGTTTCATATTCAGTGTGTTATAATAATTTTATTTATATATCTATAATCCTATAGGCCGATTTGGGTTTGACCAAAATTTGATTGACTTTTATAATTTAAAGCGATATATGCAAATTCAATAGATGCTAATGGAGTAAGCTAATATTTAGAGATTTGCATTTTCTTCTACGTTTTAGTAGCAATCTAAAAAAAACTAAAATGGCTGGATTATGCAATTTTAGCAACCCCAAGCTACTATTTCAACAATTTTTGTCGCGTTTTAGTTAGAAAATCGAGTGGAATACTAATGCAAATCCTCAAAACATTAGGAGGATGTTAATGTTTTCCATTTCTATCATGGATTTCAACTTTGGTTAATTTAAGATAATCAAAGAACGATAATCAAGTAGAGAGGCCCTCTAAGTCAAGGGAACTATTTAAACATAATCTTTCTCAAAGCAATGAGAGAAACGATCGAATGTTCTTTATGCATGTGTAAGTTACGAGACACCTACTTCAATGCACATGGAAAATAAGTCAATCAATCTGAAGTAAGCCTTTCATTATTTGGTTTGTATGCCTAATAACATGAATTATTATATTATTTCATCATTTGTTGGGGAAATTTGTATATTATATTTACAGGTGTTTATATTTTAGAATTTGGGGTGGACTATTACGTATTGTTTTTCTTAGATTGAATAAAGATGAGACAAGTGTACTCTTGAAATTGATTTTATAAGCATAGTTCTAAATTCGAAATAAAATATTATATAAAAAAAGAAATAAGTGCTCTTTCGCAATGAAGAGTGTCAAATACTTGGGATATGTGATCAACTCACCACGAATTCAAATCAACCCATAAAAGATAAAAGTCTTGAGGGAATGGACGACTCCAAGAAATATTCATGAGCTAAGGAGCTTCCTTGGTATATAAATTTTCTATTGTTTTCAATGACTACATGAAAGAGAATTTTCTTTGCAAGATAGGACAACTTTGTGTACATATAGATGAACACATACATAAGCTCAATTGGGATGCATACTTCAAATAAACAATAGATCATTTTAAAGTGTAGAATACTGTTGCAACACCTCCTAAGTACTTTTATTATCCTTCACTCAAGACGGATGACGACAAGTATATCAAGTCTTTTGTGGTTTGTTCCATCATAAAGCCATTAAATCAATGAAAATGCTTGTATACACCCTTTCCCATTTGAATTCAACCATGGGAATCCATTTCCTTGGAATACTTTCTTGGATATCCTTTCAGCAAAACCCAACATGATGCAATCTTTGTAGTGGTTTATAAGCTCTCTAAAATTGTTTTTTTTCATTCCCTGCAAAAAGACTATGATAATACAAAAGTATGCTTAGTTCTTCTTTAAGGATGTTTGGAAAATTTATGGCTTACTCACAAAAATCGTATCTAACAAACATTCCATATTTATCAGCACTTTATTGAAAAAACTAGGGTAGCAACTCGACACACAACTATCTGCGTTGATTATATTCCATGCTCAAACCAATGGACAAAAAAAAGTTGTGTCCATAATTGGTGGTAGAGTTGCTTTGCATGAAAGAAAAAAAACAGTGCAAAACATGGGATGGAAGTTTCTTATACATTCATCATAGCTATAATCAAGAACACCGGTACAATTCTCTAGGCAAGAGTATGTTTGAAGTCTGTTATGGATTTCATCCCCTGATGTCTATTGAGTTAATAAATCAACTGAAAAGTTTGAACGAGATAGAACATGAATAACAAGAAATTGAAAAATCACACAATGCTAAAGATATGGATTATGCGATGGACAAATAAGCATGAGAGATGTAATATTGAGCTAGTGAGAAATCCAAATCGTAGCATGATATGCATTATGTGAAGTGTATCAGAAACTCCAGATAAGTCAGTCAATTATTCTTGACTACTACATGAAGTAAAATTTGCTTGATAAGCTAGGACAACTTTGTGTACCTCTATGTAAATACATGCATACACTAATTTGGGATGCACAATACAAAAGAAAACATGTAACTTTGGAGTGGAAAATACTCTCACATTACTCTATAAGTATTTATATTGTCTTTCAAACAAGATGGATGTCGATAAGTACATCAAGTCATGTGTGGTTTGTGGCATCATCAAGCCATTAAATCAATGAAAATGGTTGTGTACACCCTTTCCCATTATAATTCAACCATGGGAATCCATTACATTGGACTACTTGACTAGATATCCCATCACCGAAAAACAACATGATACAATATTGGTAATGGTTAATAGATTCCCGAAAAGGGTTTTCCTCATTCCTTGTAAGAATACTGGGACAACACAATATTCTGTGTAGTTTTTCTTTAAGCATGTTTGGAAACACTATAGCTTACTGACTAAAATCATCTCTAACAAAGATTCCAGGTTTGTCAACACCTTTTATAAAACACTATGGCACCAACTC